>MU188327.1:0-27298 GCA_016904865.1 Pissodes strobi
GACGAGACCGAAATATAATTAACTGGTTTAGAACTTCCTAATTATGCATAAGGAAAATTAAGTTTTACCCAAATTTCGCTTCAGAAATAACAAGCGAAAAGTCAATATCCATTAATAATATCACGAGCAATATTGAAACTGGCTTTAGCCACATAAATTCGAGTCAAAAAGATGAATAAAGAAATAAAACATGCAATATCCTAACGAACTTCATAATTAAACTAAAAGGCCAACAAAAACTAAGCAAGTTTACAATGAGTCCAGACAAAACAAAACTGTTTACAAAAGGAAATTCTGACATTAAAATCCTAAAAGCAAATAAAACAAATAAAACAGTAAGAATTGCAGCTTAGCCAATATGTCTTAAAGTAGGTAAAAGAGCTTTTTTTGTAAAATATAAAACAAAATGTAAAAATCGAAGTTGCCGTGTAGCATAAATAATATTTATAATATTTAAATATTATAGAAATTTAAGTCAAAACTATTAAATTAAATGTTAGGCTACTATGTATATTATGGATAATAATTAAATTTGAAGTTGTAATATATATTTACATTTCCAGTCCCCATTTTTAGCTCATTGGCAGATAGAAAACAAGAGATGATTGAAATTAAAATATATTTCAATTAAAACGTAATATCTAGATTCAGTGAACTAATTGGCTTGTCGCTCTATCACAACGAATTTCGTGTTTTTAGGCCATTTTATTATGATATTAAAACAGAAGATTTTGCTAAAACTTTTATATGATTCTCATTCATAAGTGTGTAATGCAAATTTATAACTTCGCAACAGCGTTAAGGAACTTTGCTTGGTTATGCCATTATACGCGTTTAGTTTGGTTGTCTGAACATTTACAAATTTAACTTGAGTAATTGTTTAATATAAAGTTATAGTACAATTTGTTTATTTACGAAAACTTAATAACTTAATATCGAACTTAGTTATCCAATTTTATTTTTTTAGGGAAGCTGCATGTTTCTAAAATATATAATACATTTAATATAAGACATACAGGGTGCTACAAATTCGTTTCTTTGTATGGGTATCTCGGAAACCGTAAGGTATACGAGGTCGGTTAAATTGGGGCAAAGTTGTGCAATTTAAGGGTGATTGACATACCGTCGAGAAATTTAGGAAATTCCGTCTATTTCCGGGGATATCCGTAAAAAACTCAAAATCATCTATATTATTTTTATTTTTTCCTGCCTTTATTTGAAGAGATAAAGTAAAAAAATTAAGTTGATGAAGGTGGTCCGAAAGCGAAACGTCGGATTTAAAATTTGATACCGCCAGCTTATAGAGGAGAAAAAGTGGCATTAATAGTTTGGCATTTATATTACTTTATCTCTTTAAACAAAGGCAGGTGAAAATGAAAATAAAAATTAATAGAAATTAGTTTTTTACGGATATCTCCGGAAGTAGAGGGAATTTTCTAAATTAATTTCTCGACGCCATGACATGTCAATCACCCTTAAATTGCGCAACTTTGCCCCAATTTATCCGACCTCGTATCTCGAAAGCCGTAAGAGATACGAAATCGGTCAAATCAGGGCAAAGTTGGGCAATTTTGTACTGACCAATATGCCGTTGAGAAAATAGAGAAATTCTTGATACTTCCGAGGATATCTGAAAAAAAAACGAAATTTTTCAAAATCGATTTGATTTTTTTCTGCAATTAAATGAAGATATTTTAAAACAAATTTTACTTTCTCATGGATACTTATTCTCTTCTATAAGATGGCATTATCAGTTTTTGAATCCGACGTTTCAAACTTCTGCGCACATTATCGATTTTGTTATTTTAAATACGGACCAGGTCTTTTAATTCCAATTTTCAAGAGTCATCGCCCTCCCAAATGCAATGATGTATTATACTTACCTTTAACATATTTATTTCGGAAAAATTCCATAAGATTATCATGTGTTAGAGGGAAAGAAAAATATTGGATTTTAATTAAATACCTTGTATATTTTGCAGAAAAAGAAACATTTAACATAGGCAGCGAAACATTTTTTTAACTTAATTTAAGCTACAATAAAAAGCTTACAAAATACAGAAAACCACTCATTATAAATGCTCAAACAAGTGGCCATTGATATTAATACATTTGTTTGCTTTTACCATTGTTTTCCTAATAGCTCTTTGGATTGATCTAACTCTAATATCTCTAAAGCTATTAACTATTCTTCCTTTTAACTCTTCCAAACTGTCCACAGGAGTTTTGTAAACTGCATTTTTGATTGCTCCCCCACAAAAAAAAATCGGCCGGGGTTAAATCTGGTGATCGCGCTGGCCATTCAACTGCCCCTCTGTTGCTGATCCACCTCCCTGGAAATTCTCTATTTAGAAAGTCGTGAACCGCCCTTCCATTGTGTGGAGGTGCATGGGGCACCTGCTGGAACCAAAGGTGCGGAAGCTTGGCCAGCGGAACATCCATCAGAAAATTTTGAAAATGAGTTTTAGAAAGTTAAGATAAATTTCTCCCGTTAAATTTTCTTCAAATAAAAAGAATCCAAACACCCTATTATCCAACAACCCTGCCCAAACATTTATTCCGAATCTTATTTGCGGGCGCACTTCTCTGTTTTCCCTGGGGTTTTCGATTGCCCAAACATGTTCATTGTTTCTATTAAATATACCGCAGTTTGTAAACTTACATTCATCTGTCCAAATCACATTAAATAAAAAATTAGGATTATCTCTTATTTGACCGATTAACCAGTGACAATATGTCAGCCTCCGCACTGGATCACCAGGATGCAGCGTTTGGGAAATGTGGATTTTAAACGGCTTGAATCCATTACGTTTTAAAATTCTCCACACTTGAACTTAGGGCATGGTAAATGTGCATCAATTTTGATTTGTCTGGTTGAAGTGGAAGGGTTCTCGTTTACCTAAAATATGTATAGTAATTTGTAAGAATTGTTTATCTTGTTATTTTGTTACCAAAACTGACTTGTTAATATGATTAGTTCAAAAATTTCTGAAATGCCATATTTAATTTTAAAAAATCGAACCTGATTTATTACTGCTTCTTCCTCTTCATTTGTAACGCGGCTACCATACTTTTGTCGAGGTTTACCTAACGACCCATACTCTTTGATATTTCTATCCAATTTCGCAAATAAAGTCTTGTGGGGCTGGGTCCTTTCTGGGTATTGTTGGAAATACATTTCCGACGCTCTGTGACAATTTCGGCTTGTAAAATAATATGCCCGAAGCATATCCCTTTTTTCTTCATTCGAAAAGCGCATTTTTAATAATTTTACAACAAATACAACTTAGTATTTACTGTCACCATGATCACTGAGTTTGACAACTTGATTTTCACAGCACACTGTGCACATTATAGATTATTCTCATTACCAGGAGTTATTATGTTTAGTTTTTCAATTACTCGATGGGTTTTCTCCAAATTTAAGTGTTTCAAATTTTTGGTATTTAAGTTTGGAAGAACTAAGAGGTAGCTTACTCGGTAAATTTTCGTATTTTAGGGATGAATTGGCCAAAAGAAGGACTGAATTAATTTCAATGGTCAAATGTTCTTTAGTTTTCTCTACTTTGTATTTTGTAAGTTTTTTTATTGTAGTTTAAATTAAGTTAAAAAATATGTTTCACTAACTAACCTTATAAACAAATAATGTTCTTATTTCAGTAGATCTTCTTTTTTTCAAAAAAATATGCATATATTTAATTAAAATCCAATATTTTTCTTTCCCTCTAACACAGGAGACAATTATGAAATTTATCCTAAATGAATATGTTAGAGGTAAGTATAATACATCATTGCATTTGGGAGGGCGATGACTCTTGAAAATTGGAATGAAGAAACCAGGTCCGTATTTAAAATAACAAAATCGATAATGGGCGCAGAAGTTCGAAACGTCGGATTCAAAAACTTATAATGCTATCTTGTAGAAGATAATAAGTGCCCATGAGGAGTAAGTAAAATTTGTTTTAAAATATCTCTTCATTTAAGAGCAGGCAAAAATCAAATCGATTTGGAAATATTTAGGTTTTTTTCGTATATCTTCGGAAGTATCAAGAATTTTTCTATTTTCTCAACGGCATATTGGTCACTACAAAATTGCCCAACTTTGCCCTAATTAAAATAAATGTCAAATTATTATCGCTACTTTTTCACCTCTATAAGCTGGCGGTATCAAAAAATTTTAAATCCGACGTTTCGCTTTCGGGCCCCCTTCATCAACTTATTTTTTTTTAAATACGGACCTGGGATTTATCTAATTTTTAAAAAGCCTTTGGTCTGCCGAAACCAACGATGTATCACACTTGTCCGATAGTGGTAACAAATATTGTCATAAGTGAAATCGGGTCAGAAAAGATCGCCCCATCTCTGTCTAACACATTATCTCTTATGGAAAAAATCTAGATTTGTTGATTTATCACATCGTTGGTTTTAGGAGACCAAAGGCTTTTTAAAAATTAGATAAAAATTCCAGGTCCGTATTTAAAAAAATGAAGTTGATGAAGGGGGCCCAAAAGCGAAACGTCGGATTTAAAATTTGATACCGCCAGCTCGTAGAGGAGAAAAAGTGGCAAAAGAATGTAATATTTATTTTACTTTATCTCTTCAAACAAAGGCAGGAAAAAATAAAAATAAAATAGATGATTTTCGGTTTTTTTACGGATATCTCCGGAAGTAGACGGAATTTTCTAAATTTCTCGACGGCATGTCAATCACCCTTAAATTGCGCAACTTTGACCCAATTTAACCGACCTCGTATCTCTTACGGTTTCCGAGATACTTATACAAAGAAACGAATTTGTAGCACCCTGTAAAATACATTGAACTGTATAATTGTATTGTATATTGTATACAATACAAAATTATTCAATTTATTTTAGACTAACTAGGTCGATACCGAAAATTAAAAAAAAAGATACAAATTCAGTCATTTTTATTACTTTACCATCATATATAAATACATACATTCATTGTAATAATATACAAGATACTGGTTTATTTAAGGGTTAGTCAATTGTATTTCATTTTTATTGTCGAATAATTTGTGTATAATACTTATTTGATTGAGCATTGATGGAATAGTCGATGATCCTGCAATAACTTTCCTGAGTTAAATTAATAGAACTAGACCTGCCAATAATACTTTGGACTGACGCATATAGGAGTACTTCATCAATCTGGGCGGCCAAAATAATTTTTGGCTTGTAATCAATTGGAATCATGTTTCTAATGTGTCTTTTACTATTTTAACAATTACTAAAACCTATTTTTGCTTCAATTCGATCGTAAAGAGTTCAAGATGCGAGCGTCGCGCGTTCAAATCCCACTCAGGACAAAATTTTTGTCTAATATTTTTCTAAAATTGGTTTATTCAATACTAAAAAATATAAAATAAAGTTTGGAAAGATAATACAGTCAACAGTATTTTAATTTACACTTATATTTATATAAATAATTATATTTATTTAGACATTTTTATTCGTTATCGGACTCATCTCATGTGAAGTAATGTGAGGATGGGTTGGATTTGTAGGACTGTAGCATTGATATGGTGCCTTTTGAGAAAGGGTCCGACAAATTTCTTCTACTCGATCTCATTCCCGTCATTACAGGATCCGAGTTTAGGAGAAGTCTGTAAAAAAGACGATACATTACAGTTATTATTAGTACTAAAATAAAATTACTTATAGTTGCTCTTAAATGTACTTATCAATGCGGTTCATTACCAACAGTACCATAAGAATGAGCCGCAGTGCTGCCAGTCGATATTAGAATGTGGTTTTACCTTACAAATGTTTGAGTTTTCTTTTCAAAGTGCTAGTTAAGTGATCCTAACGAAGCTGAAAAAATCAACGGAAACAGGAAAAATATTCAACGTTTTTTTTTGGTATTAAACCTCGGATAATAAGCGGAAGGACATATGGTTAGCAGTGTTAGTAAGTAATCGGTGAGGAATAATCGAAGGTACTTTCATTATCCAAACGTAATATTTCTTTTGATTGAAAGGTTATCACGCACATAAATGTGGATTTTAATAGGATTCTTTAATATTTTGGACTAACTTTTGAGTTGTGGGGAATGAATCTCGGAATAACCAAAATGGGCTTTATGCTCGGTGCAAGACAAAACGTTAAATCAGATGACAATCCGTTTCTCGAAATGGAATGACATAGTGAAAATTAATCAATAAAATGAAGGTTTCCTAAAATCTATGTAAAACGAAATAAGATGGAATAGTATGATGATATATGGCTACAATTAACTTCCTATAGGTGATAATAACTAAGATATAATAGGTGTTTTTTTTTCACCTACACCAACAGCACTTGGTGTACGTCAGTGTAACTCCACCAAATAATCGTGCAGTAGCGAAAGAAAAAGCCATCTCACCGTTGTGATCGCAAAGAATGTCTTTTTCATGGGTTTCTTACAAAATTGTCTTGGGCCTTGGGCAGCAACAGCTTAACAAAATTATACGTTAAGTTTTGATTTGTTTACTATTTTTCCGCCAGTTCGCTATGTTCCCACCATCCTGCACCAACTTAGGCCAACAAAATTGTCGGTGGAGAAAGTGCTGCATTAAATGACACTCAGTGCAAGTGCACCGGAGAAAGAAAAAGGGTTGGTGCAAAATGTGTACTTAGTGCAGGTGAAAGAAAAACACCTATTATGGTTAAACATTCAAATATGACCATTAGCCGGTTTGTTTATATACCATATTTCATCCTAATCAGCCGCCTTTGTTCCGGAAAAGCTAAAGAAAATCGAGAAAATTAAAAGCAGAAAGTTGATATCCGGCTATAATGAAATAGAAATATTCCAAATCACAAAACAAACCAAAAATATCAAAACCACACTTCTAGGAATCTGAAAATAGGAACCCTTGCTCCAAAATGAGATAAAGTATTTTTGTAAGATTAATTGTTATAGTACCGTTCACAAGAAAGAAAAGGCTGAGAAACTTAAGACCACCTTCACTCGAAAGAGAAATTTTTCCCATTTGCGAACACAGGTAGATAAAACACTTAATTTGAATGAGAATCTGGATAAAATTGCATGGACATGCAGACGTATTTGTGGCAAAACATAGGGCATACATCCCAAAGAAATGCACTAGCTATATATTGCGGTCATAAGACCAATGATAACGGTAGCTAAGAGCTTACAGAGCTCGGCGAAAATCAAATTATACACCTTAAAGCGTTTGTGGCAGTTATTGCCGCTTTCGGCGCTACACACACAGCAGCGCTTGAGTGTCTTCTGAATTTGCCACCTCTCCAAATAGTACTGGAGAGCTTGCGCTTACTTTTTGAAATGCTAGTTTAACGATGTCTTTACGGAGCAACGAATTGCTTTCAAGCTCTCTGGTGGTTCAGTGGGAAGAATGCTCGGCCCGTGATTCGGCGGCCCGGAGTCGATTTCCGTTGGTGTTTTTTTATTTTCTTGAGGTTATGTTCGTAAAAAGTATTTTTCTTCATTTTGGGCATGTTTTGGGGTGGTTTTGGTTACTTTGTAAACATTAAACATCGCATGGGTTTGTGATGCTCGTCAGGCGGTGGAGTGCTCCTCGCAAGCTGTTAGTAGATGGGCTACGGATAGATTGACACAGGCGGTGATCAACAACCCGCAGGCGATCACCATGGCACCCTATAAGCTAAAAAAAATTAATGCGTGGGACAGCACGTTGGGTCTAGCATCAGATGTTATGCCAAACAAAACTAACTATATATTTCCATGCATATAACGTCCTTTCTACCAGAGAGGAACGAATAGGCAAAAGACTCGTAACATCTGAGAACAATAGAAAATAGTTGGTTCAATGATGATTCCAAGACCAATGATGGTACAGGAGCCGCTGCATGGAATAAAATTGGTAAGGTTGAGCTTAAGTATTCCCTAGGCAAAATGTAATCATTTTTCTTGCTGAAATTAGAGCGATTTATATGACTGCACAGTGGCTCATCCTGGAAATGCAAATCAATAAAAATATTCTCGGACAGTCAAGCGGCGTCAAAATCTCTTGAATCTAGCCGTTGGTCATCCAGAGCATTATGGAACTGCCAGGGCTACTCTTCAAACTAGGTAGAGAATAAACTTACACTGATCTAAATACCTAGACATACAGGATATTAACGCAATGAAAGAGCTGTTGCTCGTGCGAAGCAGGTGACCGCAACGGGCTTCTTATGACCAGAACCAGTACTGGGAATAGCTTATAACACGGCTAAAGATGCCCTCTCTAGGTGGACATAACATCAATTTGTTGACAAATGGAAAGAATGCCGCTTGTGCTTGATGGACGAAGAAGTAATGGAACAAATTTTATGCCACTGTCCAGCAATGGAAAGAACCAGACAAGCAGTATTTGGAAACTCTTAAATTACACTTGCAGATTTAAAAACTATCCACCCCAGAAAGCTATTCGATTTGATGGAAAGGATCCAGCCTCTAGCCTAGTAGAAACCACAGATGTGATCCACAATAAACCAAGAATTGCAGTGGAGGGCATAATTTGGGCCCACTTACGTGTACAAATACAATACAAGATTAAATGGCTAAGAGATCCTTCAAGTGCAAAGAAAAATATTAAACATGGTTTTTCAATTCACATGCGTATTCTGGAGACAAAATTTGGTTTCAAGCTTCTATAACTCACCTAATATTAAGCATTTAGTTTTAGATAAAGCAAGGACATGTGTGGCCCCGCTCTCCCTTTCTGGGGGACAATGAAAAAACTATGTTATCAATAAAAATATGGTCAAAACTCTAGAAAGGGACATGAATACAAATTGCTGCAAAATGAATATACTATGAGAAGTGACATATTTATGTGTAATTTAAATCATATCTAAAGATACCTCATTCCGAGAATGCCGAACGTAAAATTACCCACTTCAAACACATAACGAAGGGTGGATCTTAATTATATTCAATGAACTTGTATATGGTAATTTCCTGACCGTTAGAAATGAAACTTATACTTAAAAATAAGATATATATCTAGTGGGAATAATTAAAGAAAAACAAAATTCTGTGTGTAAGTTGTAAGTATAATTTTCATTTAAATCATTAAATGATATTACTACAGAGCTGTTGGATAAAATAGGTGCTACACATTAATGCAGCCATTCACCGTTTTTTCGAAAGAGTATGACACAATGGTGTCAGAACACAGATGTTCATTCAATACGCTTGAATGAAAATTTGCCGTGGAGCAACGAAAAGGTTGCTTAAAATTTAAGCATCCAAAAACTTCTCCAAACTACGATTTATATATTCAATAGGGGTGCCACGTATTGAGATAATATATTGCACTTTGTTACAATCACCTGCAGTTGAAAGTAGTGAACTTTATTATTCGTTCCCGTAACTGGTTGATATTTCTTGCTCTTAATGTTATATTTTCTCCTTGTTAAGGTGAAGACAGCAACAAATGTTATCTAGATGATGAATATGAATATGACTTTCTCCGTTGTGTTGAAAGTAAAAAAGTAATCACCCTATAGGATATGGTGATTTTTTTTAAACCTTGTCACTGCGTGTTGTTCTAGCGCCAAAAACGTCGCGGGGATCAAACGAACTGGGAGACAGGTCGATAGGAAATTTCTAGGAGAAAAAACATTTAAATCCTTCTATGTTGCGTAAATGTCAGTGAAACGAACTCCGCCCCTGGAGGAAAAATGTAAAAAAATCGATTTATAAGTCAAAAAGATGAAGGTCCTATTTCTCTTCTGGAAAAATATTTTTTATTAGAAAGAGGGGTTACGAACACAACATAATAAAAAATCAAACCGATGCGATCGAAATAACGAATTGGCTCATCGCAATAAAATATGGAACGATGATTGACGGAAGTTTATTTAGATATTTAGCTAATAGATTTCAGTCGAAAGTGTCTATTTCAAATTTCAGTTACCATAAACCTATTGATTTATCCTTAGAGCATGATACAAATGAAGGAGGTCAATTAGGACGAAGTTTACCTAAGTTATTGATACACAATTGTAATTGTATATATTGTAAGTATTATTACTCGTACTTTGTGAATATAGAACACCTGTATTTTAAAGTATCAAGCCATTCATATCTAATTTTTTTATGAAGCAGCAAAAAATTGTTTTGTGTAGATAATTATTTAATGTGTCTCTACATAAGCTCCAGGCAGTGTAATTAATGAATTGTTTAGAAAACGTGTTAAATTATCAAATCAAGTTTCTTTTACTTCTTCTTTTAATTTATAAAAAAAAATCTCAGTTAGGGAAATATACAAACGTGTACCAGAGGAAAATCATTTCTATGGCACATAGCAAAACAGTTTCTTTCTTGAACTTATTGCAGAAGAAATGCATTTTTATCAGATTTCGAATTTCTGCACCGCTTTCCTTCTTTACTACCGTCAAAATATGGCAGACAACTAACCGTTGTCAACTGCCAAGTCAACTGCATTAATGATTAGGAAAGTGTCCACTATCTCGACCGTATACAATTTTGATATAGTTTAATCATGGAACGAATGAGCGATTATATAAATATACAATTTTAGACCTTGTAACATTCACAGATTTCTTCACCTGGAAGCCAGATCAGCTTAACCAACACCAACAAAATTCGAAGCAAGGCCTGCTGTTCTATTATCCATAATGAACTAACTCAACATCATCAATTTCAGTCACTAATCCATCTCTATCCCTCAATTGTTTGTTATCCAATAAGAGGCTTGCAAAATATATTCGCTCTCACGGTCCCAGCCGCATACAATGTGTCCCAGATTCGCTTCTCTATACAGGGATCATGGCTCCTATTATACCTACGGCAAATGTTAAATATGGAAAGTTTTAGAGGAAGCTTAGTGCATTTGATGACCGGCTGCAGATTTACGATCGGTCAATTGGTTTTGAAAATATCGACGAAAAAACGAAAATGGCGGATTTCGTTTTTCGCCAGTAAATCCGAAACGGTTAATTAGATAGCTGTCAAAATGTGACATTATTCAGAGATTTTTTTAAGACGAATAAGAGAGCGTGTATGACATGTCTCAATCGTCTTTTGTTATCCGGCAACCCGCCTCAACTTTAATTTTTCTTATGGCCCCCATATTGAATTTTTAGATTTTTGGAAAATGCGTAAGATTTCCAGTCTTAAAAGGTTTGAGTCTCATCACAATATCACACTTCATAAAGATAGGTCTTAATTTTTTCTAAATGATTTATTTGTCAGAAAATAACATTAATAAGTAATGCACTAAACGCATTGAATTTCCAAATGAATATGACTGTAAATAACGACTTCTCAACAAGTCAGATATTTTGGGACAAATTCCCAACTATGAGTTTGTTAAAAAACAAGTCAGAAAAATCGTCTTTAATTTAATTAACATTTAAACCTTTGAACAAACTACAAGTAGATACAAATTGAAAATCAAAATTGCGACAGAAACATTATACAAGTTGTCAACGAAAACCCTAGTGCATCGGTTAGAACTGTAGAATGGGAGATTTTTATATCAAAATCAAGGGCAGAAAGAGTGATAAAAAATAATTAATAAATACCAACGTCATTCAAGCCCGTAATGTGAAATCTAATTAAATCTAATTGCTCTTGCAAAGTCTAATCTAAATGTTGCTAAATCTAATCTAATTGCTAAATCTAATTTATCTAATTGCTGTTGTGCAGAACTGAAATAATGCTTTCGTCAAACTGCTCTCTTAATAAGTTGTGTTGAAACCAGGTTCTTCTAAACTCATCTTCGGTTAGAGTAGCTCGTAAAGACGGCACAATCTGGTGTCGCAAAAGCTCTAGGTACCGCTGTCGGTAGGTATAATAGGAGCCGCAATCCCGGTATAGAGAAACGAATCTGGGATACACTATATATCTTTTTTATGCCTTAAAACTTGCAAAGTTTAAAATGATGAAAATTAATTGTCGATATATAGCTTGTATCCTTCTTTTGGTATCCGGTCTGGAAGTTGAAAGATAACTGGATCTCCAAGATCAAATGTTTTCAGGTTAGCTATCTCCAAGTCGGTAGCAGTCATTTGATAAATCAGGAAATTGTATGGGAGTCCGGATCTTCCATATATAACAAATATTAAATATTGTCACGCCCAATGAAGTTTGCTTGCCTTTCACGTATTCATTCATTGAAAGATGTCCCCTAAATGATAAAATCTGCTCGTCAATGCATAAGTTTTCTGGAATCTCCTAATTGTCTACGTAGTGTAAATTAGTTCGGAGCCCCAAAATTCTCCTTTCATTGCGTTTCTAAATAGATTTGCGTATACAGCTTTATAGCCGGACTTTTGGAAATTTTTGGCAACTTACCGCAATGCGCAAAGCAAAAAGACTTCTTGTTTTGGCTGAATTCGTTGCCTTGAAATCTTTTTGATCGGCATACATACTCGTATAGTTTTCATTTTTTCAAACTCAACAACATTTATATTATTTTGAAAATGGTCGAAATGGTTTAGCACGTTGCATGCATCATTGCTTCAATCTAATTCTTTCCAGATTATATCAGAGATATAGAAATCACCTTTTCCATTCGAGTTATAATATCATTGAATTTTGGCACTATCCCCACAAATAAGGACAAAGGCAAATTATCTTCATTATTCCAGTGGAAGTCAGGAATCTGAAATGTTTTTAGGCAAAATTTGTCGGCTCCCATACGAACAATCTTTGGTGTAGGTGTTTTTGGACCTAATTTTCCTCTTCTCTTTGTTCATCGCCGCTCAACTCCAAATGAGAGCAACTCTCTAAAGAATCAAGCAAAGTAGCAGCATCAGCTTCAGTTCTGGGATTACATTATCTCCCTATAATAAAATAAATGTCAATTGAGACAAACTGCCCTATGGACCATAATACATTTTTTCTTTTATTATCTGATTCAGCATCTACTATATAATATTAAATTATTTTTTTCTGTTAGTCGCGATATCTTAGAAATAAAGCACCCAAACATATAATTTTTTATTACCAACAGTTTTGGAATATCCGTGGGGATAGAACCCAAACCTTTAGAATGTATATCAAATTTAATAACCTTGAAAATAAATGCTTAAATGTTGTATAAGTAGTTAAAATACATACAGCAACATCTTCAATAAAGCATAAACTTTAGTAGTTTTAGCGTCACATTCTTTCAAAGCTGATATAATGTGAATATACGCACTTGCGCCTTAAATATATATGATTCAGCTTGAGGTTAGCAGCCCCACAGAAATACTTAAAAATTCACGCGAGCACAAACAAAATGAAATACTCGGTACTAAATCCCTTTTTAGCATAACTGCCGTATCCTAAAAGAAGACCCCCGGCTTGAAGCGCTGTAAATTTTCAACGGTGCGACGTCACAGCACTTCAGAAGGACTTACAAATAGTCCTGAAGGTATTTACTCTGCAAATTTATTACGTTAGGCGGTGTCAAGGATTAAAGCTGGACAAAAAGCTTTTAGCGACAATGAATAATAAAATTATCGGGGTGCATTGTACAAGCAATAGCAAATACATAGGCAGAGACAGACGATGGAACAAAAATCAGTTTAAAAATGTCAGTGCCTTCGAGGTCAAATAGACGGAGCAATCTTGTCCTACAGTATGCTGTAGACAGACAGAAACTCTTTGCAGAAAATTAGTAGTCTAATCAAATGATAGAAAATAGGGTAAAGTTTTGGTGGAGTTTTGAAATTTTGTTTATGTGTATTTTTTGGATTGCGTTACACGAATATCAAGTTTGCCAACATGAATTTTGACCGAAAATGGGTTTTGTGAAGAAAACTCCCTTAAAAAATGTTAGGTAAATATTGGTTTTATAAATATTGAAGGAGAATAAAATTCCCTACATTTTATTTCCCTTGAGTGTTTATTCTAGGATCAACGGTTCAGTCGCGATGAGGATGCAATATTAAGGGTTTCTTCACCAACGCGTCCTCTTCCTTGAAGACCCCGGGCTCTTCATCGGCATCTATAATATAAAAAGAGACAAATGAACTTACATAATGCTGTTTATTTATTATTCCTAATTTAAAGTACCTTGTCTAGTCTCCTTTCCTTCTGTTATTTGTTCAGTGACGAATAAATCCAACTCCAATTCATGCCCCATTGGGATCGGCAGAACTTCATCTTCATCTATATATAGAAAAAAAATGGAATTTTAATATTGGTAGTTGCTAATAATTACGTTAAACTGACACCTTGTATAATTTCCTCGTCTTCTTTCATTGGTTCGGTGACTAAGAAATCCAATTCTAATTCGTTTGCCATTTCCACCTCATCTTCCGCGTGTATTATCGCAACTGTTTTCGCAGTTGAAGCATAAGGTACTGCAGCTAAGCCCTGCTTGCTTTTTTGGCAATTTGTTGTGTACTTACATGAGACATGCTTCAATGAATCTGGGGGAGCAGGTGGTAACAAGCTAGTCACAGGTTTCCGATTTTTTCCATCCCCACTCTTCTGGGTATTTCTCAACACCCAACTATTGCTAGACCTAATAGTACACTCTTAGTGAGTGTTGTCGCGCTGCAGCAGCAGAAGGTGGCAGTGACGCAATGTTTGCTTTGAGCTTGAAAGCAGATTTCATGAAGGAAACATATCTCAAATGAAGCGAAGGCATAGTTTTACCGCTGTATCCGTATAGTGAAACCAGAAAATGTTCACCAGCATCAGCAACCATATCCTGAGTAGCATTGGAGTCATTAAATACTTTGATACGGTCAGCAAGTAATGGTTTTTTTCTCAGGGTATGAAGGAACTTTTCCTTGATTGTACAATGCCGATGTTGTATCACAACCACCCATTGCGTCCAAGAACAAAATATTATCAGCGATTAATGTGTCACTTACAGCATCAGTGGGAGAGAATATAGCAGTAGAGACTTTGTTCTTCCCAGGTTTCAAAAAGAAAACATTTGAGTGTTCGCAGAGACCAATTAAAATTACCAAGAGGTCTATATCCTCACCCACTATAATCACCTTCTCATTGGTTGGAGCCAGTTGCAATGCTGTGATCACTATTAGAGTATCAGCATCTTCTTTCGCCTGTTTGCAACAAATTCCTTCTGAAGTAATTCTCGCAATGAGCATTAATATAAACCGACTTTTGCTTCTCATGTTAGCAAGACATCTCTATTTTGCCATCGTTCGTATCATTGTATCATCAAACAGCATGTCAGCTGAAGCCAGTCTCCTTGATCTGTTTATACGCTCTGCACTTTTTGTACCACCGTCGAGGCCTTCAGGTTCCCCATTAAAAACAATTACTACGTTTGATTGATATTTTGATTTGACATATTTTACGTACTTTTCACAAATAGAAAAAAATTTTTGATTCGTGGTCCATAGTACCCTATGTAAAGAAAAACCGCCATCTATGACGTATTAAACTTGGTTACTTAACTGATTGTTTATTAGGGGGCTGGTTTGAATGCTTTATACAGAGTCGATTTGGTTCCTTTTCGTAAACCATTGTCAAATAGTGTTAAAGAACAGGGACCTAGATCATAGCTCAAAAATTCCTCGAGCTGCTTCTCTGAATGTTTGGCAATGGTCATTCTTTGGAAAAGACTTGTTGGATTGATAGGTATTAGTTCGTTTTGTATCCGTATCGCACTAGTCATTATTGCCAGAGGTTGCACTCGTCGCTCCTTTTAAATTTGACAGTTCCGAAGTCACCACAAACAATTCTATCAATACCTTTACTGCCCACATTCCAAGCTTTATGGCAGGTCATTCGATCGTCAGCCACGATACCAGTGCTGATTGAATACAAATCGGGGTTTTCAGGGAAAGGAAAATGCTGCAGGAGCCATTCATACATCTTGGCCTTATCCTTGTTTCCCTTGTAACTCTCAAGTCCTTCAGTGCTACGTGCTGTTTTGATGAGTGAAAGGTAACCCCACTGATCTGTTCACAAACGTGTTGTATGGAGGTCATCCCCAATGTCCACCTTGCCAATACACCTTCTCCTACCTCACGACCGTGTGTGAGACCTCCATGAAGTTTCATATTCTTCATAAGAAACTGCTCGATGGTCATGTCCGTCCAGGTTCCACACCAGAATTTGTCAGATCGTCGAACTGTGAAAAAAACCATTAGTACTAAATTTTTCATATTCTTCGGCAGACATTGTTTGTTTCAGATTCAGCATATCTTGTAAATACAAATGAGCGCATTTAGCATACGCAAAGTGCCCTGACGCATGAAAATATAGTAGCATATTCCAAACAGTTTCAAAGTGTTGATCCCAGTTGCCCATTCTTTCAGACGAGATTAATAATTTCACAAGAGTAACTAGCTGTATATACTGTACCCAGAGCTGAGCAGTCGAGCCACGTTGTTTCAGTTGTTGCAGTTGATGGTTTACCTTCTCCTTGAATTCGCAACATTCATCAGGATAAGTTGCCAGGAACACTGATTTGTAAAAGTTGTGTAGAATATCGTTTAGTTTCGTTTCGATTTCTGAAGAAAAAGTTATCATCTGCATTACAATCTTTATAAGTGCAACCTGGGCTAAAAGTGAGCTCTTACAGCTCTGTAGTAAGCATGTCCAGCTATAATTTTTTCTCTGGAATTTAATGCGTAAATGGCATTGAATAAATCTTTCAGGCCACTGCCGTCCATTATGTAACCTATGGACCCTAAAAAGAATAACAATAAGTGGAATCCGCCCAATCTCAGAACGAAATTATTCAGCCTCGAGTCTGTTCAATTGGAAATTATGAATCGCGCCTTCAAGTAGAGGGGTTGATCGAAAGTCACTATACATATTTGCTGACCATTTGCTTTACATTTATCTGCAGCTTCCAATAAAGCCGTAAATAATATTGTATCGTAATCTGTCGGGGGAGCATTTACAAAAGAAAGATAAGCAGCAAATGTCTTTTCAGAAACGAGGTCTCTCGTAGCTTGTTCCATAAATAAATTCCATCCTGGTACAGCGGGAAAGTCTTTA
The DNA here is from genome assembly GCA_016904865.1 of Pissodes strobi. NCBI lineage: Eukaryota > Metazoa > Arthropoda > Insecta > Coleoptera > Curculionidae > Pissodes > Pissodes strobi. Next base: position 16,942 of record MU188327.1, read on the forward strand.
AACTTGCTATAAACCCAAAGTATGTCAGATGTACATGGAAAAACTAAGTAGAAAAATTATTACTGAGGTCTTGAATCTTAACTTGCTGCAACCCTTAACCATTTTCTGCAGGTTCAAGTGTTTTAGGCTCCCAGCACCGAAACTACCAACAGCCGTACTTTTTGGTATATTTGTCAATCTCGAAATGCTTTTATCTGCGGGTACTGCAGTTGCTGGAGCCACAGTGTAAATCTCACCCATTACGTGGAAAGTGTTGTATCCATCGATTGTTTGACTATTAAAATCAGCGTTGTCATAAACAAAATGATAAAAACCCGTCTTGATTAACTTTTGGTTTCATAGCAGACGATATTTCAAAAGGTACCGTTTCCGAGTACGAGCTGCTAAATCTCATAGAATGTAATACATCAAGCAGTTTTCGGGAACCACATTTTTCATAAATAAAAGCCGCCAAGCCAACTTGCATATTTGACAAAAACGAATTGGGCCTCACCTACTGATAATACTGTGAGCAAGTGTTTTCTGAATGTTTCCGCGTTTTCTCTTTACAATCAGAGTATCCAAAAAACATTTAAGAGTTTCAGGAACAGCGGCTTCACTCTCTTCAAGAAAACAATCTGGGAGAGGGTAATCTGTTGTATTGTATACCTGTACTCTAATATTTTCGCAAATAATCTTTGCTGCGTTTTCAACAGCTCGAAGCCTTTCCTCTTGTTCAGACTTACATGTTTTTGATACCACACGTTAGTCAATAATTTTTCTCCTGTGTTTTTAAAACACACAACAGTCTTTTTCTTTTTAATGCTCGCAAAGAGAATATCGTCTCCATACTTTTCTATTAGGCGAGCTTTTACCGTTTTCACTTCAGGTTGACAATTTCCTTTAATCTGTTCTATCAACTGTTCCATGGAAAACTGACACTCGTCGTCACTGTTTTCAATATAATCATAAATATACTACATTGCTCTGTCTATTTTCTCGGCATGTGGGCCACGTCTTTTCTCTTCTTGGACCTTTGGTCGACCATAAAGGATTTTATAACAATTGCTATGATATTGTGCATCTGCTGCAATTAAATAAGCCACCGTTATAGATCGTCCGTAACCATCATTGCGAGCTGTTGTTGCTTTCAGAACTGTATGCCTCATACAGTCGACACGAACACTGTATACTGTATCGCGCTGGCTAGGCGGTTCCCTCGATTTAGTAGCGATGAATTCTGCAGTAATACAGTTTCCACACAAAAAAAAATGATTCTTAAAATTAAACTCGGATGTTTTTGCCCGTGTTATGAATTTAGTACTTTTTTCTTTTTTAGCACTATTAACGAAAGCAGTAATCATTCTGTCTTCACATAAGCCTTTCTACACTTTTCATGCACATTTACTGTCGTTCTCTCTCTCAAACAAAACGCTTTTCCATCGCCTCTTTTTCTACTGGCCTCAATGAAAGATGTAATACCTCAACTTTTAACAGTTGATACTGAAGTTCCATCTTCCAAGGAAGCATCACATATAAAACACACTGACATCGTATCGTAAATATTGACCGTAAAAAAGTTGTCACTAATTTTGCACATGCCAAGACTCGCGCCGCGCCGGTAGGTATAGTACTAAACAGAAATTGTGTTTCCACCTCTGCAGTTTGCAGGGCAGTGTTGCCAGATTCTTATGGCAGTGAGTTTCGCCAGCGGGTCTGAACCATTGATTTGTATAGGAGTGGATAAGCAATAAATAGACCAAGCATGGCAAATTTACGACCGCGAAATGTAAACAAAGAAACTTCAATTTGGACTTGCGCATTAGAAAATTAGTAGGAGCTAGCTGTTGCACCGTGAAGGTAAATAGGCAGGCCCGGACTTCGAAAGTGATTATTTCACCAAATATTCGGTAGAGGAGTCTTGCCGATTGGGAAATGGGCCCCAGTTAGCATAGTGAAACAAACAATAAGGTATAAATAAGTAATACTTATAATAATTAGACTTACTTGAAATAGGAGATGCCGGGTATTTTGCCTCGAATCGAACTCGAATTATTAACTCAAAACGCCGCGCCCTCAAAACGAAAACACGTCAAAGACAAAAGCCAAGTTCGATCCTGACCGACGCCTGCTGAGACGGCAAGTGTTTTAGTGCGCATGACAAAACGGTATCACGTTTGTTTACGTTTTTCCATTTTGCGTCGATTTTGTCATGCGCAGAAACCTGTTTTTTCGCCCATAGGTTGCCACTTTTGAGTAGTGCGACAGGCGGCTATTGCTTATCCACTCCTATACAAATCAATGGTCTGAACCGTCGATCGGACAGCAAAACCATAATAACATAAAATATATATTTTATGCTCTTTTTTTGGGTTTTTTTTTTAAATTTAAATAATATCCTTTTTTGGACAAAAAAACGAGTTTCCGCTGAAAAATCGTGTTGGCAAACATGAAATTCATGTACATCTGCCTATAAAACCTAGTGAAACCAAATATCAAAGCTACACCAAAACTTTCCCCTATTTGCCCTTTTTAATTACCATTTGATTAGACTATAGAGCTAAGATTTTTTAAAATAGAGCGTGGATTTGGATTATCGCATCGTTTTCTTTCTGCCGAACGTGCAGTGCATGGGACGTGTGATACAAGCATGTCAATCTTCTGTGTGTTCGAAATAAATAATTTACGAGGTGTTAAAAAATACTTGATATTTGATGTTATTAATTTAATAATAATGGTAAGGTGTATTGGTATATAATTTTCCGTTGTTTAGTGATAATATATAAGCATAAATAGGGATTAAATAATCAATGCCAGTTCTCTTATTCATAGAATTTGTTTTATTAGTTTCAACCATTTTAAAAATACTATTTTTTAATTAACCTTTTTCCTTGGGGAATTTTAATTAATTTCATGGAGGTTTGATATGTGACCAGTGATGTATGTGTGTTCAGATAAAGCATAATTTTTTTTTAAAATCTAATGTCACTTTTATGTCCAGAAATTTTGTTTTTAGATTTTGTGATGTTTGTTCAATATTCTTCTTATCACAATTATTACATGGAATTGAGTATATAAGTCAAAAGCGGTCTTATCGTGCGGGTCCAAAGGTCACATTTTTCATGAAAAGTCATTTCTTTGACAGATTTTACACGCAAAATTTGCCACGAATAAAGTTTTTACTGAAAATTGCGACCTTTGGACCCGCACGATAAGATCGCTTTTGACTTATACTAAAATTGAATAATTTAAAGTAATAGTTTACCACTAACACTCACTAACACACACACACACACACACATTACATATTGAGTAACCTATTGGGGTTCCAAAAACTTTTTTATAAAATTTATTATTGAAAAACAAAAGTTTAGAATTCAAGATAAAGTTGATTATTGTATTATTTGATATATTACAATTATCAGATATACTGACCCAATGTTTTTGATACTATTGATTATTAAATTAATTGGTATATTGATAAAGAGTGATTTAACGTCTAGACTGATTAATGTATGATTTGCAAGTATTAATTTGTTATTCTTTTAGGTGGTAGATGCATAAGCCTACTCGCATCGCCCGATGAAGGGACACCCCAACAGAACTGGAAAGCGGTAAGTGATTTTTCCGAATCACGTTCCGTTTCCACGCTGGTGGTTCCCGTTTCCACAGTAGGAATATATGAACATGATGACTCTCCCAAGATCAAAAGATTCCGGAGGTAAACTCCCCGGCCATTCACTCCGGGCGCCGGCACCGGGTAGCCCTGGCGGCCCTTCATGCAACGTTTCACAGTCAGAATAAGAGGCCTAGTAAAATTGTTGCAACTTTACTGATAACTGAGTCTAACTTGTGCTTGGTAAAAATTTGTTCTCAGCGACACGATTTTTTTACAAGATTACACTAGATGCGTGGCTTTTGTACCCGCCAAAAGCGTCTGTCAATAAGCTTATGACGGATTTGGCAAACTTAGTTTGTGCTAAATACGGAATAAAAGTAATGTGCAGGACAGATGCTAAGTCTTCGTATTTCTATAATGGGTATATATATTCAAGAAAAGACTCGGATGGCCGTGGACTTTCAGAAGCTGAATGCAAGTTACAGAAACCATCTCAATGAGTATTTTGGCTATCGAATCCAATAGACGGTTCCAACCGAAATATTACACTTGACAAATATTTTTCTTTAATAGAGCTAGTCGATGAATTGAAGAAACGTGACCTCACCAAAGAAAAATAGAGCCGTGGTCTTTTTATCTTCTATGCATCACAACAAAGATGATGAATTAGGAAAACAGAAATTGTTAAATACTATAATAATACAAAATCAGGAGTCGATGTCTTAGATATGAAATGTGCTAATTATAATTCAAACCGCAGGACAGGACTTGAGTATATTTTATACAATTGCAAATATAAGTTCAGCCAACAGCTGTTTCCTTAATCTTTGCTGCAAAGATAATGAAGTACAATCTCGTTTAACATCCGTAAAAAAATTAGATTTTGAATTACTTGAACCTCATCTAAGACAGAAGACTGGAGACAAATATTCCTCGGGACATAAGAAAGGAAATAGAAGTTTTTTTTTGGACCTTTCCATTAAGAATATAGGCAATAAGTTACCACATGATAAACTTATCAGAACAAAATTGCGTAGCATTTGTCCTTCAACAAAAATAAAAAAGACTAACTATGGATGTGTTCGTTCCTCCAAGCCTGTAGGTTTGGAGTTTAGTAGGAAAGTTTGCGTTAATTGTATTCAGAATTAGTATACTTAATTTTTTATAAAACTTTTTATGTAACGAATATTATTTCCTTGCATGTTTTTGTTTAATAAATCTTTCTCTTTTAATTTTTATGTATTTTATTTATTACCATTATTAGTTTGTTTTAGTTTTCATTTTCCTGGTCCAACGGACCACGTCTTTCGTATTACGCTGAAAATTTCCTGGTACGGGCAAAGGGTTAAAGTCCAAACGTAGTGACTGCATACAAAGGAGTAATGAGAGTAAAGAAAACAATTCAATTTGAAGCTATTGCTAGCTATATTAGTGCAAATTTTGCATTTTTCAGTTATTATTATTAGGGAATTAATGAAGTTCTTTATGATCTCGAGGACGTTCCAAAGCTGGTTGTCAGGCAGTTCAACAGCTTCCGTCAGCTCGAGGTCCGAATATGCATGTAATTGGTGCTATTTCTGTTGCTGGTGTAGTAGCAATGGAAAGAGAAGAGGGTCCTTCACGGTGCTCTTAGTAAATGAGTGGATCCAGAGACTAATGGGGACATGAGAAGGATTGGGCAATCGCTTGTCGCATTTAGTCATTGTGTGTGATAACGCTCCCTGTCACTCTAGGCAAGAGGTTGTTATTAATGAAACGGAAGCTACTTTGTTAATATTAGCTCCGTATTCACCAATGCTGAACCCGATAGAAGCAATTTAGTCAAAATTGAAAATGGGGGTTAAACCAATATTATAGTCCCTCAGGTAGCGGCTCCAGGTATTCAAGAGCAGAGGTTGCAATATTTGGAGTAAATCATTGACAAGTAAAGAGACAATTATGGGAGGCGACTCAACACTCAAACTTTCCATGCCGCAGCGCTAGCATTAGAAGATATACCAGTGGGTCGGTGAAAGTTTAAGTTGCGTATAATTAAGATATCTATGTACTTATTTTTAGGCCATTTTCCTGAACGGATATTAATTTTTTAACCTTTGTTATAAAATGCAATAATTATGTGTAGCGTTGTTATGTTAAATGTGACTATATTAATTTTCTAAGCTAATATTGAACCACAAAAAACTTTATTATATGAAACTCTACTGGTAATAAAGTAATAAATGGGAATAGCAAACCCCACTATAGAAGATAAAAATAAAAAATGAAAATACTCATAGATAATTACTGGCTCTGAATTACATGTTACCAATTCTGAATTACATATTCTTATTTCTGATTTTCAAAATTGCACATCTGAAGTACAATTTATATTTTCTGAAATTAAATTTCCCTTTTCTGAATTACATTTTCTTATTCTGAATTACAAATTCTCATTTCTGAATATTATGTTCCTCTTCTGATTTTCAAATCCCATATTCTGATTAATAACTTCCTATTCTGAATTACAATTTCCATCTTCTGAAACTTAATTTCCTTTTCTCAATTACATTTTCCGCTTTCTGAATTACAATTGAAAAAGGTGTAGTATTATAACCATCATTGTTGGCTGATTTGCTTACAGAAAAATTGAAAATTTGAAAGGTCCTGTCAGTTTTATTAATACGCTAGGACTGACTGTTCTGATTTGCGTAAAAATGCAAGAAATAGAAGAAATCAATCCACTTAAAGACATACAAGAAGCTGCTAACAGAACTACCTTGGACTTACTGCCACGAAAATTCAATATGAGATTGCTCATAATAAATTTATTAAATGGTGTGAAAACAAAGGCGTTCCTGGAAAGTATTCCGAAAGCATATTCCTGACATATTTTGAGGAAGAGGCAAAGGTATGGAAGTCTTCTTCTCTTTGGTCCCATTACTCAATGATCAAAGCTATGCTACTTGTAAATAACGAGGTAGATATGAGCAAACATTTTAAACTGATTGCCAATTTGAAGCGTCAAAGAGAGGGTTTACCAAGCCAAAAAATTAAAAAAATTTACTGGAGACCAAATTGAACAGTTTCTGAAGTGCGTACCAGACGATAAGTACCTTCTGATGAAAGTAGCTACCATTGTAGGAGTATTTGGTGCCTGCTAGAGGGAGGAGCTTTGTCAGTTGACTCTTGACAACGTAGAAGATATGAAGACTTCATTAGTTATTAAAATATCAGAGACCAAAACCATGGTACCACTGATCTTCGTCCAGAAGATGTCGGACATCGGCGGCTCTTCCTAAAATATGTAAAAGGTAAATGTACCAGAAATCCGATCGGAATTAAAACGTTCGGAAAATTTCCTGCTTCTATAGCAAGATTTCTGCAACTTCCAAAATCAACACTCTATACGGGGCTTTCGCCGTTCCTCTGCGAGCTTACTTGCCGATGCTGGAGCCAATTTGACGCCAATTAAGCGGCATGGGCGATGGAAATCCTCAACCGTTGCAGAAGGGTACATCGTGGATTCCTTGGAAAATAAAAATTATATTGCTCGAAAATTGCTTACAGTACAAAAGACATCAGCCGATGATGCTTCAACATCAACTGGACATTGTGTTGTTTCTGTTCAATCCTCCTCAACTACGAAGAACAGCTAGCAGAACTGAGGAAGGAATTCATTTTACAAGTTGTTCAAACTGCGCTATTATTATAAGTGTAAATAAATAAAATAGAAATGTTTTTTGGCGTTTTTTTTTTGAAAAAATTGACATTTCACTTTTAACACTAGTGCCTTAAAGTAGGTATTTTAAGGAACTAGAGCCTTAAAGTAACATTTTTAAGGCTAGTAGACTGTTAAAAGTTTCATTTTTTACACGTGTGTAAAAAAATTCATTACTTAGCAAAATAATTAATCCACAGGCATGTTCAAAACGGAATAAGCGTTTATTCTGTAGAAAATAACTATACTAAATAATATTCGTACTATATATAGTGCAAGTAAAACAAAAATAGGTTACAAACCAACACCTGCTAGTTCATGCCTAAATAAAACTAAACACCGACTGTACATTAGTCGTACATTCCCATTATAACGTTGCAGTTTAGCGTGTACGAATTTAGCTGCAAACTCGGAAACTGGCTAATTAATTAAATTTCGGACCGCAGCTTAATATTAGCACATAAAGTACGGTTTTCAATTAGAAAAGTTCCGGACTATATTTGCACAATTTTTAAGCGTATACGTGGAGAGGTTTTTCTAATTGTTGGCGTCAAATATACAACTTTTACTACAGAAAACACCTTTATCGGACTAGATTGTAACTTCAACATAATAATTTAAGATTTTCTCTTCTTGCTTAGAACTTTTAATTTATGCCATAATTCTAAGAGCTGTAGGTTGGAGAATCTAATTTTTATAAAAATTTCATTTTATTAAACAATTAAATGAATATCTAGATAATGGTTTTTATTATATAGCAACTTCTGGGCTAATGTGCGAACAATGGCCTATCTTTGTTTAGTCCTTAAACCGAATGAACTCGCAGCCTATAAATTTTCATGCACCGCCAGCGCCGCTTTAGACTTTTCGTAATTATCCGGTAATTGTTTTCTCGACGCTTGCGCTTGCTAGCAATGCTTAAATGGTTCTTGTGAGTATTTTGAATTATAAAATGTATTGAAATATTTTTTTTTAGGAACAACACTAGCTTAAACTAATTATAAACTTACTTTCTTTGCTAGAATCTAGATCATAAGCCTTTTAAAAAGTACATACCCAAATTTCCAGTTGGAGGCTTCATAACTTTTGAATCAATTAATCCATCTAGTTAATTTATTTTTAAGTGAAAACGTCAATAGAAACGTTCAGCCCACTTTTTCCTAGGTACTAAATGAAATCGATCCGTCATGTAATGCTCTTTCGCGCACTTGTTACGTTAATAATTTTTTCCCGAAAACAGCGTCGGGATTACCAACACTTAGACAGTCGATGGCCATTTGTTTTTAGCGATCCGATTTGCCCTATGCGAGTTATTACCCCATATGTGCGATTTTTTAAAATTTTAATATTATAAGAATATTATAAGATTATTATGTCTTAACCTTAAGTCCTAAATCATTAATACTGCCTAATTCCAATTTTTAAAATATCTCTTAATAAAATTAGAATTTTTAGAGTTCTGACTAAACACGGCACGGAACACCTTAAATGAGAATTACTCTGCTTAATAAGAACTTATTATAAATTAATCATTTAGCGAAAACGTCAGTGGTCAAATAAACAGTTAACAAAATTAAATCAAATCACTTAACCTGTGAAGAAAAAAATCTGATCAAAAAAAATCTGTACGGGAAATCGAAGTGAGTTTAATTCGGTGACCTGCATAAAGACGGAAATCTAAAGTAGTAGTTAGGTAAGACGGTTTACTGCCATAAGTCTTACAGTAAAAGCGTAGCGTTTTAGTAAGTATATGAAATACAAAAAAAAATAAATCAGATAATTACTATGGAGTCAGCGAGACCTTTGCTAACTAAGATAACATCATATGCGGTAGTAAAAAAAGTCAGTATTAGTTAATCAAATAATGATAAGAAACGGTGTAACAATCATTTGGATATGCTCGTCCCAATGTCAATAATTTTGAATTTTCTGTATCAATTCGCGGTTAAATTTCCAAAAACAATTAATTTATTTTCTTACATTCACAAGCTTCAATGTAAGCTATTACACCATTGGAATTCTTTTTAATGTAATTGATTTGTCTACGCTACTGGGCTGCAGGCATATAGTGAATATGGTTGCAGGTATCTTGAATTTAATATGAAAAGTTGGCGATGTAGATAGGCAACCAGCAATGCATCTATCAATTTTACGGTTTTTCTTTAGTTTGTGGCATAACTAGGTGCTTTGTTTTGACAGTTACATAATTCTAAATGTCTTGTGAAGGAGATTTCATCGAGATTTTGCGGAATTTTCTAATTAGGAAGTGAGTTCATGTTTAGTTAGTTGGCGGTATTTGAATTGACCTCGTGTCCACTCGGATATTGTAGGGTGATTTCGTGTGCATCCTGCGGAAATCAGTTTTTGTGAGTCTGAGTGAATAAAACCGATGGTAGCTGAAGCACGAGTCCCTTTTGATTAGACTTCAGGCCTAAAAGGTGATAGGCGGTGACGTAAGAGTCAACATGTTTTAGTTTCTCTGAAAATTAATGGCAGCTTGGCTGGATTGTAATATCTTTTGACTCCAGGGCATCTTGGTATGGATTAGCCGACACCTGAAGGAGAGCCGACCAACAGGCTCTTAAATCTACTCTTAAATCTACTGTTAACCCTACTCTACCTAACTCTACTCTAATTTTACTTCTAACTTTAATGGAGTCCTGAAATTGCACTAGTTGGAGTTGAGTGATTGTAATTTCAATTCATATGGGCGGATGAGGAGACTGTAGGAGAGCAGCGGGAGATTCCAGGACGCAGTTCCATTCCTAAAATCGTAGCCTGGTGGATAGCAATGTAATTGTAGTGATAACTCCGTAGTTACGAAATCACTCTTCTGAAGAAGCGTTAGGGGCCCTGAGCATTCTCGTCTGGAATTCCATAAAGATAAGTGTTCCTTTTTATTAGAAATGTTTTCACAATGCCTCATTATTTGATTTTTTTTAACAGAAAAACCAACATTTCGAAATTTAACTAATTATCTCTAACGTATCTCATAGATTTATCTTAATTTTACCCTATCGTTGATTTATCTTGTACATTTATCTTGTTGTACATTTATCTTA
>MU188327.1:27308-46983 GCA_016904865.1 Pissodes strobi
CTTATCGTATCTCAGAACGAGATTATATATCTTTAACTTTAAGCTTCCTAACTTCGATTTTGATTTAATCAATCAAAATAATTATCTTTAATGAGTACTAGGTATTATAGTGATTAAATACTCTGTACATATTCGGTATTAATCTTTGGAAATTTTAATTTGTAAATTTTAGTAAACTATGATTTCTTAAGTATCTTTACTCTAGTTACTACATAATAAGTAGTGATATTATTTGGCTATATTTAATTTTTTCCAAGGATATCTAAGCCTGGAATTTAAATTGAAAATATAAATTTTACGAGGTTAGGCCTTAAATTTAAATATAAATTGAATTTCTCTCAGAGACGTCTCGTCTGTTAGATTTTACAATAATGATCTCCCGATTTTGACATACTTTCTAAATACAATATGTGATCGAAGTTCAATATTTTGACATTGATTTGATTTTGCTCGATTCTGAGAATCATTTTGATCAGAGTTAATTTGATTGATTATGTAATGAAATATTTTTGACTTACTAGTGGACTGATTGTAACTTATGGGCTATTAGCTTATGAGGACTATTAATTTTAAATAGGGTCGTATGGAAAATTTCATATACATATACCTGATGTTTGGCAGTTGCAATATTTGCAGATAGGTATTGGCCAGGTTGGATATCTCATTATATTCTGGTCTTGGATCAGTTCATATTAAATATTGATTATTTTATCTTACCTATACAGGAGATTGTTAATTGGTAGTTGAAATTTTTATTAAAATGTAAATTTGAAAGATACTCAGGAGAGTCAAAGGTTATTATTAAAAATTGTTAAGAAAACATATCTTTTATTTCTTGCGTTTACTTTCCTTACATCGGTGTCTTATTATGGATAATGTAATCTGACAATTTAGCTTATATTTTCTTATCTTTCGGTGTACTTTAGACCTGGCGCCCATAATTGAATTTACAGAATTCGAACTCACACCGCTAGTGCCACCGCAATAAGACGTATCTGAGCAGCGACAGGGTACCTAACTCAAGGAACTCTTACCTTTATTTATCCAAATAATTTCATTTAAACTCGAAACAACAATTTAAAAATTAGAAAATAAAAGCTGAAGAGACTTAAAGTGTTATAATGTTATAACGGTAATAGATACAATACAAGATAATAATCTACTAAAGATCATTTAACGGTAAGTTCAATAAAATTATGATGAGTAAATATATGACCAATAGCAGCGTTACTCAAAGTGTGCTCCGCGGAGCTCCGATGCCGCGTAAAGCCTTCGGTATAATAGAATGAATACATGTTTTAAAGAGGAACCTATAAGAATAAAGTTACCTAAGATAAAAATAATGTAAATGTAAATTTATTACATTACATCGAAACGTTACACATACGCTACCATTCGCTCCCGTACTATATGCAATCGAATGACCTCGGCTCGTCCCGCCGCTTCTCGTTGACGCGTAGTCTGGCTGTCCGAAGTTTCTGGGAAATTCGAGATGATTCGATGGTTGTATAATAATAATATAAATGAGGATTGTTTGGCGCGGAGAATTAATTAATCAAGCAACGTACCGTAAAATTTAATCGCACCGCGCTCAGTATTTTATGTTTGCTTGTGTTGTTCATAGTGGTTATAATGTCTTGTATTTCATGCGTGAAGAGATTCTGTTTGTCACAAAATTGGCCAAATGAAATTAGTATTAAAGAAGAATGGAGCGTTGGCTTAAAGGTGTTGCTATAAAAATAAAATCATCCACGGAGTGTTCGTTCACAAATGGTTCGCTTGGATGATGCGTCAAACTCAAATCAAGGTGATATGACGGCGTCTAGTTCTACGGTTTCAAGTTCAAGTAGTAAAACATCTAATGACACACTAAAGGCCAAAAACGAAAGTATGACCAATCATGCATTAATCTCGGATTTGTTTATACCAACGGCTCACCTCTCTGTATGTTGTGCAGCAAACTCCTTATTTCGATGGTACCTGCTAAGATGCGCCGACATTTAGCAACTGTACATCCCGACTTCAAAGACAAGAGTAAAGAATTTTGTGTACGTAAAAAAGAACAACTGTTAAGAAGCCAAAAAACTATGACTAATGCGACTAAGACTGTAAATAAAAAGGCCACGGAAGCGTCGTATTTGGTTAGTTTCCGCATTGCTCAAGCAGGAGAAGCGCACAATATCGCTGAAAAGTTAATAAAACCATGTGTGGTAGACATATCACAATGTATGCTCGACGAAAAATCTGCAAAGAATCTTTCTACAGTGCCGCTTTCGAACGATACAGTTTCGCCCCGGATTGGGGATCTCGCAGGATACGTAAAACAAGATCTGGTTTCACGGCTTCAAAATAACAAGTTCATCTTGAAAATGGATGAGTTGACTGATGTTGCTGGACTGGCCATCTTGCTAGTAATTGGGCGATATCCATATAAACATCCACTCGAAGAAGACTTGCTTATACGATTAAAAGTCATTTAACATTAATTTCGATATAAATAAGATAGGTAATTATAGGGCCCACTTGTATGTTCTTTTCACCTGGTCACACAGGGTTGAAATTCCCAGCAGTGGTGGTTGGTGGCTATTTCCCAACCTACACACGGCTACTTGGCTGGCCCCCATTAAGGCTTTTTACTGCTTCCTGTGAAGCTGCACGTCACACCATGCTGTCAGCATCACTTCGAGAAAAGAGGTTTCAAAGGAGCAGGGGAGAACCGGACGGAGGTTAAGCCCAGAGGAAGAAGTCTAGTTAAGTTATAAATAATTTTAACTATCTAATATCGAAACACAAAAATGTAGCATACCTTAAAAAAAAAGAGAAACCTCACTTTACATAAAGTACATTTACTAGAAAATATTAATAGCTATGTGCTTGCCAATTTATCTCACCATAAATTTATATGAAAAATGGACCTAATGGTCAAAAATTACAACGATAATATCGCCACTTTAATACTTGTAGCGCGAAAGGGAAATCCGTCAAAAGAACGTTCGAAACATCCGTCAAAAGAAGGTTCGAAAAGGAGGTACGGCTACGAGCACTTCGGGACTGTATTCATCGATAGCGGTTGGGTGAGTTCCGATATTTCAAAGTATGAAATAGTTAAGGTTTTAAATTTTAAGATACAAATTCGAAGATCAGTATAGGTATGTTAGGTTCTAATGTAAGGTAATGAGAATATCAACTACATAAATGTACCAGTGATAGGGAACATATTAGCGAAACGCGCGTCGAGTGCAATAATTCTGTTTCGGTATTGTGGATAAAACTCAGAAGAAACTGTATTTCTAGGTTTGGTAGCATTTACAACGCTACCGGGCTTCAATTAAAAACTGCCCGCCTAGATTTAAATATATTTTAAATGTGTGTACCTACACAAGGGGAGGTTAAATTTGCCTAAATAGTTCGAATATGTAACTTTTCTTGCAAATGTGCCTCGTTTTAAATTTTCATACAATTTATTTTTATCCTGCATAAATCTTTACATTAAAATACATTGAGATGTTAATTAGTACAAGTAGATTTTAGTTAGTCTGAATCAGCCTTGAGCTTTATGCATGTTTAAAATATCAATCATAACTTTTGATATTCGTTTATAAGCATCAAAAATTCGCGATTCTCTGTTGCAACACAATACTTAAATAACATTAACATCTTAAATTAATCGCTTTTCCACGAAACATTTACCATTATATCTTCTGACGAACTACGTAAAGTCGGCATAGGCTAAAGTGGATAGTCATGTAAAATCGACTAGAAGTTCATATCGTCGAGCTCGATGTCTATGGAATTATACATGTATGGAAGGAAGCTGCTTCTCTATGGCTTAAGTTATTCAAGGAAAGCATGTAATACGCCGTTATGCCATAAGTTATTAAATTACGATAATGCAAGTTTAATGATTCAATATTCTGTTGAGTAGTTTCGGACGATATGAATTCTGGTATTTACTGCTTAAATAATATATGACTAAGTACATTAATTTAATTCAGTTGTGCCGAATTATACTTTTAAATTGTTTTTTCTGAAGAGTTTTTCCAGGAAGATCACTGCTTTGGTCGCTTCAGTCTATTGGCCAGAACAGAGCGAAGATAGGCAATATTAATATTCTCAAGCCTGCCTATTCAAGTGCAACTGGATACAATGTTTCAAGTAGCTTAATTAAATAGAAACTCTACTAAACTACCAATTACTTAAATCTATTTAAATATAGTGATGCAAAGGGCGAAGTCATTTTTTTCAAAATCGACATAAGTACACGGTTGGATAAGAAGTAGGTGACTCATAAAAATGTATCATCGCAAATAATATAGCAAGGCAAATAGTCTAAGAAAAACATGGAAAAGGGTTAATAAAATCTTATTTAATAAGAAACATATAAATATAATTCCTAGTTCCAAATAAGATAATGTTATCTTAACGGGATCTAGATGACGTTTAACAAAGAAAATCATTCATGAGCCCTTGAATGTACATCCCAAGATTATCCAAAGAATTCATTGTTTTTTACATCAAGAACATCTGCAGAAGTAGTTGGCATTATTGACCACTTAGACAAAAATAAAGCTTGGAGAACCAGTGGTCTAAGTTTATTAAATGCTTAAATGCTTCGGAATTGGTCTGTAATATTCTTCGCAAATATCATTAATCTATAATTCAAAAATGACTCTGTGCCTGATTGACAGCATTTGACCGCTTAACAAGAATGATAACACTGAAAATTGTCTTAGCTCTCTGCCACTGTAAGTAATTCTGTTTTTTTCGAAGAATTTGGGTTAATGAAAGGATACTTGAATAGGAGTTTTTCATAGCGGTTAATATATGGGGCTTTCTCAAAGTCATGGACACGGGGAATGTAATAACCTTTGATATATCTAATATCAGGCCTACAGATTCGAATTGATAAGAACACCTGCCTTATGATGTCCCTGAATTTGAGAAAGGTTCTACATACTTGTGGTCATAACATATTCCTTTTGAGACTGAAACAGGCAGACGTTAGTTGAATCCAAAGTGATACTCGAGTCCTTGACAAAAGATTTATTCTCGAGAAAGCGTTGGTTGATCTTGTACTGAAGATGTATGGGGGACCTGGAGCGGGAAAAGATCAAGGCCTTGCATTTGCCCGGGTTGAGATTCATACCAATTCTCAAACACCAGTCATGCAAGTTAATCAAGTCATACTAGAATTTATCGCAATCCTCAGGAGTCTCGATCAGGCAACTCAACTTGAGATCATCGGCAAAAAGCAAGTAGTGACTGCAAGTGAAACATTCATATATATCATTAATGAAAAGATTGATGAGAAGAGGACAAAAGTGAGATTCTTGGGGCATCCCGGAGGGGATATTGAAGGCTCTCGAGGGGAAATTACCGATCCTGACAATCTGTCGGCGCCCCGTCAAATAGCTTTCAAACAAAGAGATTAGAGGTTCACCAATCCCAAACCCTCCGAGCTTATGAACCAAGACACTATGAGATACTCTGTCGAACGCCTTGGAAAAGTCAGTGTAAATTGTATCCATCTGCCAGCCTCCCTTCAAGGCACCCGACAGAAAATTTAACTCAGTTGACTTACGAGCTTTAAAACCGAATTGTTGATCGATTAGAGGAGACTCAAATAGAGGAGACAAAAAGTCGCAAACGGAACTCTCAAAAACCTTGGGAATCGCACTCAAGACACTTATAGGACGATAGTTTGTTACTGCAACCTTTGGAAATTGCACTCAAGACACTTATAGGATGATAGTTTGTTACGGCAGACCTGTTACTCGACTTAAAAATTGGCTTCAGAAAGCTTTCCTTCCAATAATCCAATCCAATATTTGGTCTGATGCAATCACAGATCATGGATTAAGCATTTCCACCGGTAACAGTGGCCTTGAAATTGTTTATTTCTACTATTTTAGTAGAATAATCAACATCAGCAACTTTGACGTTTAGTTTAAAGTTTAAAATGTTAGAGGACAGATTCTAGCTTAAACGTTCCACCACATACAAAGAGTTACAGAGAGTCAAAAAACCAATTTATTTTCAAGCTATTGCTGGCTTTATTTGTACAAATTTCGCATTATTTAGTTATTATTAGGGAATTAGTGAATCATAATTATACAATTATTATTGGAAATTGGAAGGGCTAAGGTTATAAAATGAGATAATTGTTATTTGTTTCCATTTCTAAAGTAAATAGTCGATAATGATAATTATTACAACTAAATTATTGACAATAATTATATCCTGCGTACCTTACTAGTAAGTAATTATTTATTAATCTGCCTCATTTTACTTGGACAGCCAAACAAACTACTGTTAAGATATCAATGTCCATGTCAATGCTTAAAATACTTGACAATAATTTATTATTATTAAATTCAGGCCAGTTGCAATTGGACTGAACTTGTACTATTTACTATATCATTAGCTGTGTCGTATATAAAAATGTGTTTAGGTATTGCCTAGATCTATCAACTGAAACTTAAATACGTATTTTGAACAATTCAATTTTCTTTTCTAAAATTGCCACTATTATTTATAGCATTATTGAAGAACTTCAAGACGCCTATGCATATACTCGAACTTTGAACACCCTGTAAAATTACAATAATTTATATTCCTACCTGTTTAATCCTCATCATAATCCCAAAGTATGTTTTGCTTATTTTCCATAACTGTAAAATTATGACATTATAACAATAATAACATAACAATATGTAAGCAATAAAGTAATATAGAAATGATGGGTGCTACAAATTCGGATGTATGGAAACCGTAAGATGTCTGCTAAATTAAGACAAAGTGGCACATTTAAATGCTTGGGAATGAATATGCCGTTTTAAATTTTAAACTTTAAGAGCTTCTGATATTTCAACACCAATGACTCATCGATGTGACAGTTATTTGAAAATTTCAAGTAACTGTCACATCGATGCGTATCTTTTCAATTAAAACCAGGAGAAAATAAAAACCATTTTACACAATTTCATTTTTTCCGGAAAATTTCAGAAACGGCTTTAAATTTTTTAATTTTTAAATCAAGATATTGTAAGGTATTAAAATACGCACCTTCGCCTTAATTTTACTGACCACGTATCCCTTTCAGTTTCCAAGATCCCTATACATAATATACTCGAACTTATAACACCTTGTATAATAACAATAATTTATATTTCTACCTGTTTTATGAATTTGTATTTATTTGAAAAACTCTAAAATAATTAAATACATAAAATCAACCACGAAATAATACTACTTTATTGTAACCTTAGCTTCGGTTCCATCGAATTCCCGGAGGCATTATTCATATCTAGGGTACAGGATCGCACCTTGCCATAAGCCGACTATAATATAAATGTTAGGATACCCCCGTTACGTTTTACCTTCAAATATTTGAACATTTCATGCCTGGCCCTCCGCTCGCTTCGTTTTCGCAACCAAGAAAAATTAATGCAAACTAACCCAAAATATGAAAATCATGCGCATTTATATTACAGTTGCGCTATAAAAGTTGCGATCTCGTACGCTCGATATGAATAAGCTTCCCGCACCGACCAATGGTACCTCTAATACAGTCCGAATCATGCAAGAAAGAAACACCGCGTCATATAAAATGCACGGCGCGGTGATACTTTAATTCCTGCTATAGTATGTCGCTTCTTGTTGCAAGTGAATGGCTCCGTATAAATTAGTGATGGGCTTATTCGAATGAAAAATAACCTGTTATCCGGTTATTAAAATAACCTGTATTATTCGGTTTTCATTCCAGAAGTATTCGAATGAAAAATAACCTGAACCTAATACGTACGAGTTCAAATACGAACACGAAGGAACAAACCTCGCTCACGCGTCGCGTCGATCCGTCGAATGATCAACGTTATGAGTTATGAAGCAAGTTTCGATGTTTTAGCTCGAATAAAAGATGAGTTTTAAAATTTCAAATGTACCGGTAGGATGTGGAATTGTGGAATGTGGAAGCCGAACTTGGGGGGTTGAAAACTAGCGAATATTAAGTTAAGATTACATAGGTAATTTACTTTTATTGCGTAGGTACCTAACATAAAAAGAAATATCCAATTTTCGGCGCATGAATACCCAAAAAGTGCAAATACAGCAATTTGTTGACATCTTCAAAGAATCAAAATAAAGCAAAATAAGCAGCTTTTGATCCGGCCGGCCAATATTTTTTGTTGCGATGAACAAGCAGCCCCACATATTTCTTATTTCTTTCATACACTTCTTCGTAATGAATACGGCCTGCTTTCCAATACATAACACCAATTATCACCTAATGTTTGTGTAGTTTTTAGGTTATATATTGGAATTTAGAATGAAGGAGCATACATAAGTCGTAATATAACTATAGCAATATAATATGTACTATTAATTATTAATATTATTATAGTACTATAAATACATCGCCAGAGAGAAATACTTTTTTGCAAAGTAGATTTTTAACAATTATTTATGTTCATTACATGTAATCAACACATCCAAGAATCATATTTTGGAGTTTAAATATTTTTGATTGAAGAACGTAAAATTCTGTTGATTATATTTTGGTCAATAATATTGCGTAATCAAATATTTACTCGTATTATATTGTTATTTACTTATTTATTAAGCCATGCTTAATAAGACAATTACAGCAGCTATGAGTTACGAATAAGATGCCGATGACGCTGAACCTCCTTCCTAACCGGCTGCGATCGCTAACCTGAATGTATTCGAATGATTATTCAAATAATCATTCGGTTATTAATATTATTTGAATACAAATAATTCGGTTATCAAAATAATTCGGTTATGCCCATCACTAGTATAGTATAAATGCGCCTACAAGTATTTTCAATACTACAAGGTACATGTTGATGTATTTAACGTGAAAAATTAAGACAAATGAAACAAAAATTTATGTATTTATGCTAAAAGTTGCTACAAGAATATGGTTTTACTATAAGGTTAGCACCAGCGCTAATACCATTAAGAGATGAACCTAGTCATTATCATTTAGGAATTATCAGTCTCTCTGTTGTGCATGTTGTTCAAAACGGCAAAGTATCCAAGAGCGGCTCTATATATCTAAAAATAAATGAAATTTTTGTATAAGATTTTCTGTATCTATCTTTATGTTCAGTTAATTATAACAATAATTAATAAAAGGCAACCAAAAAAACTGTTGACTTTTTCAAAAAGATCAGTCCCTTTGTAACATTATACAGCAGATCTTATGTTATTAATCTGAATGTCTATAATATCTACAATATGATCATTGCTCTGTTATGTAAAATTAATCAATTAAACGCGGACACATGAAAAACTCTGCTTTGGAATGTATCAAATTCGGATCTCTTCTGTTGAGACTTCCGTAAGTTTATGCCTGGTCGATGCATTAAAACTGGCCCCAGAAGCAGCCTTTGGGACATGATCAGAAACAGTATAATCTTGGCCGTTTGAAATATTGAAAAAGCTTTTACTTTTCTTTGAAGATATGATGATAGATGGCAGACTAGTACTTTAATTTTAGATAAACAAAATTGAAATAAAATAATTTTTTTCTATAAGTATAGTAGAAACTTACCAGGACAAATAAATACTTACACTAACAAAAGTTACAACAGATATTTCAAAGAAGTTAACGGCATATAGTTTCAATGGTTTTTGTGATATGCAAATAAAAAATGATAGATCTTTCTTGAAACTATTACTGGATTCGGTCCAGTCAGAGCTATAGATGGCAAATGGAATTGCTTCGCTCTAGAATTGTAAAAAATATTCTGCTAAATTAAGATATGGGAAACAAAGTGCGTCTTGAATACTTTAGGAGCTTCTTCATTTAATCCTTATTATATGCAAACGAAACTGTTATTATATGCCAAAATAAATGTCAAACTATGTTGATCATTAACGATAGAAACATTTCTCACACTCACCCGAATGTATGTAAATGTGTTGAAGAATAGAATTCAAGGGTCTAGTGGATAAACGAGGTAGCTAACGTTTTTTGAAAAATTGTGTTATTTGTATGAATGACGGTGGTAAGTAAAAATGTACCTTTGTCACTAACTTTCGTTTTAATACGAACGCTAATAACGAAAATCTTTGTTGATAAAGAAGATATCTGCATACTAGATTGTGAAACTTATACGAATAAAGGATGCAAGTGCAAGATATAACCCCCTTTATTCACAAATCAGTCGAAATGTCTCCTCCATCCGTCAAAATTGACAGCATACTCTACAAAATTTAAATATTTTGCTGTATATTTTGTCAAGTAATTTAGTGTAAATGTTGAATACCATTACAAATAATAATGAAAATATGTTGTCTAGAGATGCTTTAATGAAAAGCTTTGGAACAAAACCAAAAGTATTAAATTGCCAAAGTCTCAACAATAAAAGCCAATAAACAAGTTGAACATTTGATACAGTGTAGCGGCTTAAATGAAAAATTTAGATTTATAGGTCCTAGGTGCCTAGAGAATGGTTTTTAACATTTTGTTATTTCAATGCTAGAATTAAACTCAAGTGAAGAGGAGCCATTTCCTGCTACAGAGACTGACGCATACGCATCTTCATCTTCTCAGACGTCCTCGACCTCAAATTCTGATACACCGAAAGTGTATTAGTGTACAGCTAAGAAAGGAGGCCAGATATGTCTCATTAGCCGCTTATTGTAGATAATTAAAATAAAAAAATATAGATATAGGAAAAGTGGCCAAAAGAAATCGCTGGAAATTATTTACGAGTTTCTAGGACGTAAATATTGCAACAAAACACAAAATTTAAATTTTATTAACAAATCTGCACAGCGCCAGCGTTGAATTTTTTTGAAAACGTAAATTAAAAGTTCGATATTTTTCGCTTCATTTTGGTCTTGAGATTTTTTTTGTATCTCCAATAATAATGGCGGGAGAAGCTGCTAAATAATAAATCTTCCCTTTTTTTGGTTTTTGCTACATGTCCCTTGGTTGTAATTTTTTAATTTTCGCCTTTTTCGTAACCTTTTCTTTAACACTGCATTAACTGGTGTATCAGAATCTGAGTTCGAAGACGTCTAAAAAGATGAAGATGCGTATTCGTCAGTCTATGTAGCAGAAAATGGCTTGTCACGGGCCGATTTGGCTATCGTATATCGAAGCGTAAATCACCTTAGAACTTGTCGTCGTTCCTTATGGTTTCGAGGGCAATTATTTTTATTAGCGTAGATTTCGTCCGGCTTTCGTAGCGTATACTGTTTTTGGATTGGTTGTCGAGTTGGGCATCGCGCGCAGTTACTTAATTGCCTTCGGAATAATAGGGACATTTTATTAGACGGAGTGGTTTAATGACAATGTTGCTTTGGCTACTCTGTGTAGTTTTTTTTGGTAGATACATCGAAATCCCAGGTTTCCATTGTCTAAATCCCTTAGATGAATTAGTGAGAGGAACATGTGACCTGTCAGGCCATGCATTCTTTGGTGGAGCGAGATATTCGAAGTAGGGATTCTCTGTTCCTC
The DNA here is from genome assembly GCA_016904865.1 of Pissodes strobi. Taxonomy (NCBI): domain Eukaryota; kingdom Metazoa; phylum Arthropoda; class Insecta; order Coleoptera; family Curculionidae; genus Pissodes; species Pissodes strobi. Next base: position 38,803 of record MU188327.1, read on the forward strand.
GAGTTTTCGATTTACTGGCGTAACTCTACGTCGACCTTTCTGTGAGTCAGCAGTTTTTTTTGGATACCGGTTGGAACCAATTTTTGATTTTACCTTTTATGGGATACTCCAAACGGACCATTTTTAATAGTTTCAGTCCATATCTGTGCCTTATCTTTTATTAAGTGTTGGTGTCTGAAACTGCTGTTTGTGGGATTTGAATGCTGCTTTAGCGAGGTGAGTTGAGTTTTTTGCATTTTTTTTGTTTTTCTGTGAACGCCATCATTTTAACATTGTATGACGCACGTGGGCGGAATCTTAATTCCCTTTTTAATATCCTACAGAGGCTTCCTCGCCCAACTGAAAGGCTATCTAGCGATAAGCAACCGACTACCCTCGACACAGGCAAATTATTGTTTTTTTTTTAATTCTGATTTCTCTTTTCTTTGATGGTTGATTTTGATTACTGAGTTATAATGCTCTTCAATTAAGAATACGTGTGGAACCTTAAATATGTGTTGTTTCACAGGGTCCTACCATCGCGTCGGGTCTACTCCTATCGACAGATCTACTCCTACCGTCGGGTTCATTGCTATCGACGGATATTGCTATCGTCGAGCATCGCTAATGACAAGGTTTTCCTTGGCTACGCCTGTCTAACTATACTACCCTTAAAGCCTTGCTGCCCTTCGCCTGTCAAGGAAGTCTCTTCTTCCCGTGAGCAGTTCTTTTCTGGAAGCTGCCTGAGGAGCTACTCATCAGCCAAGTGAGAAATTTCTATTTTTTTTCTATATATATTTTGTGAAAATTGCGTGCCATTAACCTACGAACTCTAATTATTATTTTTTTTGCTTTGTTTTCGAACATAGATTAACTTTTTAACTTTTTCTCCTTAACCAAGGTAATATTTAATTTATTCTTACTTTCTTTTAAATGAACTTGAAATATTGGGCCAATTTTGTCTAGCCTAAGACGCCTGATTTTATTTATTCGAATTCTAAAATTCAGTTTAATTCGTTTGAACAAGAACAAATCCGATGTTGGATTAAATTCTTAATTTTTTATTGACTGACGCAATAATGTTGCAAGTCGAACTAGTTTTCTTATTATTATTCTCAATGTTTCACGATTTCTGGCTTACGTTAGATACTTGCAGATCAGATAATTACTATTGTTGTTACGGCCTAGTAGACTTTGCGTTATTCTTAATTTGTATTGTGGCCTTTGATATTTTTTTTATGCAATCAAACTATTCATTACTTTTGTCCTACCGGTAACTTGACCGGGGAGTAGTTACGCTTAAGTTGACATACCTTAAATTCGATAATTGATTGGTTGCTACAATATCGCCAGGTCGAACTAGTTATTTTTCATTTTTGTGGCTGTTACCAACGTATCATAATTGATACCCAGATAAACATAGTTAGTTTGTAATACGGCCCTGTAATAAATCATGATTTGACGTCCGTTAATTAGCCATTGATTAAGTGATTATTCGAGTTACTTGAATTTTCCTATAACGAGTAGATATTTGCAGTATCGCTGGCCTTCGTTCAAGTTTTATTGACGTTTTTTTAAATTAATGCTTAACGCGTTCATCATAAATTACAATTGAATATTTCGGCGTTTGTTTAGATTTAGCGTGTGATTTATTTAATCAAGTGACCGAGTAAAGCCTACTATTTCTCGTTGAAGTACAGTTGTTACCATAAATTAATCTGCTCGAATTACTCATATCTTTCTCTTGATCAGCCATGATATATTTCATTTAACAGCAATAAACAGATTCTTTGTTTGTCTATTTACCTGTTTTATTTAATTAGCTCTTAGTTCCTTCTAAGCTGGAGAGAAGGTTTTGCGCCCATTATAAGAACAGAAAGAGCGTAATAGGCTCCTCTTCACTTGAGTTTAATTGTAGAATTAAAATAACAACAATTTTGACGGATTGAGGAGACACTTCGACTGATTTGTGAATAAAGGAGGTATTTCCTGCACTTGCATCCTTTTTGCGTATAAGTTTCACAACCTGGTATGCAGATACCTCCCTTCTCAACAAATATTTTCGTTATTAGTGATCATATTAAAATGAAAGTTAGTGACAAAGGTAAATTTTCACTTACCACCGTCATTCATGCAAATAACACAATTTTTCAAAAAATGTTAGTTACCTCGTTTATCCACTCGACCCTTGAATTGCATTCTTTAACATATTTACATACATTCGGGTGAGTCTGAGAAATGTTTCTATCGTTAATGATCAACATAGTTTGACATTTATTTTGGTATATAAAAATAGTTTTTAATAGCAGAATTTAAAAAAGTAAAAATAAAAACACGAGTGTTTGTAATATATTAAATAAAGAAATCAAATTTAACATTAATATTAAACACAATCTTAATTAATAATTAAGTCGGATAATATTAATTAAAAAAAATAATAATGTAAATAAAAAAATAATAAAAAAAAATAAAAATATAAGTAAATAATAAAAAAGAGGTGCGGATATGAAAACCTAAAAAGTTACCCTCCACTTGTAGATAAGAAAATATATAAATATATAATTAGCCATAACGTTACTGTAATATTTTTAACCTGTTCCGATTAGTTTTAGCCTATTTTGATGCTTTTGGTTAGTTTTGGTTAGTCGTTCAATCAACTTTCGCTCAGTTTCAGTTAGTTTCAATTTATTTTAGTCATTTGAATCGATTCCGACACGTTATAATCAAATTTAAGTTTTTGGTTAATATTGGTAAGTCGCCAAAACTCGGTTAAAACCCTCGTCATCATAGGAAAGTTTTTATTACCTCGATAACAAACAAATAAGTCGTCCGCCTAAACAAGCTAACACGATCTCTCACGCGTATGACGTCATGTGGCAAATGTAGCGTGCACTTTTTCACGATTTAAAGCCCCATACTAGGATAACAGAAACATTTTCAATGTTAAAAGACCCATTAGATTATCAACAGCGTAAGTTGTCTAATAAAAAATATTTAATGCCAGTTTTCTCGAAAGTTGCATGTTGTTAGTTGACTCCCTCTTCCACTCGCTAAAGCGAAATGTTTAGCTCAAAGAAAGAAGCTGCACGTATTAAATTATGTGAGCTCGGCAATATTGGTTAAAATTAGAATTTATTTATTTGGTATAATAATATAACAAAATGTCTTCTTATATTTACCTTCGCAGTCATTTGTGAAGCAAACCAACATGGCACTAATAATAAATTCCCAATTGCAACTTGATAAAGTATAAGATAGATGAACTCAAAACTTAACGGGTTTGTCTGAAACAAAATAATATATATTTATTCGCTAGAAGGTAGTCAGTTTTAATTTGTACTCTTACCAAACTGATCAAAAATAAATTCATACACAAAGTTGTGGTGCTTGAAATCAGCTGCCAAAAGTATATGACTCCAAACAACTTCTCGATTCCTTTTAAAAACCTAAGAATAATTCAGTTTTAGTTTTATATCATACAAAGCTCAGTCATGGACCCTATCGATCATGCAGGCTGTTTCATTATATTTTGAGACCAAATTACAATCGTTACTGTTGGGAATAGAAAGCATTTATTTAAATTCGATAGCTGCTATAATTCTATTCGGATTGATGAAAATTTATCAAAGTGGATGTACGAGAATTCAGATATTATGAAAGTCAACTTTACAGCGTCATACAAACGTATTATAAAAAATATACAATTAAATTGGAAAATGGGTTATTCCCGGGAAGACAAACAAGGCAATATATGTTTATATTATGCCATTAACTCGAATGCAGGACAGGACATGAGGATCATCAATTTCCAATTTCTATAGAGCTTCGCAACTACTAAACCCTATCAATAATATTCTATGGCAGTAGAAGACCGAAAAGATTTTAATCGAAAATGTAGTTTTTCTGAAAGAAAATGTTCAAATTCTTTTATGCAATGAAGGTAAAGTAAAATGACGAGAACTTTAAGCTGACTAAATAATAGTCATGTTTTATTACAGAAATTCTGAGACTATTTTGAAAGTTGAATCAAATATGTGCGTCATATTATCTAAACCGGTATACAAAGAGACTTTAAATTATTGTAAATATCATCCCTGTGCAAGATTCACTAGGAGACCAAAAAAATCGCAGGTTGAAGTTTTTTACCGTAATAATATTCTCGAAGGAAGTCACATTCATAAAATCGGAATAGATAGCAGATGAAATAAGCTCTTCGTGGCTTCGGTGAACCCACCCAAAGTAGAAAAGTGTAAGATGCAAAAAATAGCCTGTTAGTGAGTGAATCAGGGATATATAACTTGAGTATTGGCGGATGGAAGAATACCAGAAGGGCTGCTACCAACTATGATTTGACTTCGTTGCATATTGTTTGTGAAGATATTTAAAAGTGAAGCTTTATTACAATAAAGATCGAGACGTTCTTGTCTTAGAAGAGCGAACATGAGAGGAAAATCACCTAGACTTATATCCAATTCTACTAAATACAAGCTTTTGGAAACTTGATAGAGGTCACGCAGCTAACTTACTTTTTACTATTGAAATTTCATAAATTCCTACAAAGTATAATTTTTTATTATTTTTGTATGTTTTGTTTTATTAATTTTCAAAAACCATTTTTTCATAGTAGTTTCATACCTTATGATTTTCTTTTAAAGTTCTATTTTACCTTCAACCCGCTTCACAATATATTTTGTGTTGTTAAGCCATTGCTTTGCATCAACCTAGAGGGCAAATAAATTACATTATTTATGATTCACTTATCCAATATTAGAGTAGCATTTTATATAGTGTTAGTACTGATCATTGTCTCGTAATTTCAATAAAATAAATTTACATTTGTCGACGAAACGTCTACATTTTATTATTATAGATTCTTATAATATTCCTTCATTTACCTTGTGTTTTATTTCTGACAATATGAACATAATATGGCACCTTTGCCTATAGGGCGACAATCAACTCGATATGACATATTTTTAACACCAGGTGGCATGACTGGTTACTTTATATAACACCTGAATCTCCATACTCCATACATTGACCACAACATTTTTATCATCCAAAACAGCTGATTTAAACTTAGGCCTGTTATTTAAATTTCAAGTCAGAACATCGAGCAATGCGCAGGAATGTTTATTTAAAAAAACGGATATTGATATTTTTTCAATACATTACTATGCTCAATTGTCTGATCTAATAACAAAATCCACAGTCCTTCACAAAGATGCAACCGGGGGAGACATTGAAAATGGTGAAGCAGAATGCAATGCTTACTAAATTTGAGATATGAGAAAACTCAAAATTGTGTGGAAATATAATAGTTGATTTGTTGAGTTTGGGTGAGATCAGGTTAGATTACGTAAGTTTACTTTACCAAAATATACTAAAAAAAATATTACTTAAAGTTTCGTTCTTTTTTACAATTTATAACGTTATAAGTGTCGTTGAAAAAGCAAAAGACCATTTGCATTCGATTCGTCTGGTATTCCTTGATCTAACGATATGAGACACGACTAGTCTGTCGTGAGAAACTAAAAGTCATCCTCACCCACCCATAAACCAATCTAATGTAAAAAATGACTTTTAGCAGATTACGTAAGTTTAGTTTACCAAAATATACCACATAAATGCATATTACTTCAAGTTTCGATCGTTTTTACAATTTAAAACATTAGTGGTGGTTGTAAAAACTGCAGTCGATTCGTCTCTCAATCCCCGATCTAACGCGGTTAGTTTCACTTAGTATCAACTTATTTTAGTCATTTAAGTAGGTTCCAATACGTTATAATCAATTTGGTAAGTTTTGGTTAGTCGTCTAATCAATTTTCGGTTAGTTTTACTTAGTCTCAACTTGTTTGACTTATTTGAGCTGGTTCTGATACGTTATAATCGAGTTTAATAAACTTGGTGTCTTTTGGTTAGTCGTCTAATCAACTTCCTGTTAGTTTCACTTAGTCTCAAGTTATTTTACTTATTTGAGCCGGTTCCAATATGTTGTAACCAATTTTAATAGATTTGGTTAGTCGTCCAATCACCTTTCGGTTAGTTCCACTTAGTCTCAATTTATATTACTTATTTAAGCCGGTTCCGATACACTATAATCAATTTAAATATATTTGTTTAGATGTGGTTACTCGCCCAATCATCTTTCGGTTAGTTTCACTTAGTGTCAACTTATTTTAGTCACTGAACCGGTTCCGACGCGTTATAATTAATTTTAATGGATTTGGTTAATCTTGGTTAGTCGTCCAATCAAGTGTCGGTTAATTTCACTCAATCTCAACTTACTTTAGTTGTTTGAACCATTTCCGATACGTTATAAACAATTTTAATAGATTGGGTTAGTTTTGGTTAGTCGTCAGTTCAAATTTCGGTTAGTTTCACTTAATATCAACTTATTTTAGTCATTTGAACGGTTACGATACGTTATAATCAATTTTAATAGATTTGGTTATTGTCGGTTAATCGTCGAATAAACTTTCGGTTAGTTTCACTTAGTCTCAACTTATTTTACTTATTTGAGCTGGTTCCGATACGTTATAATCAATTTTAATAGATTTGGTTAGTCGGCTAATCAACTTTCGGCTAGATTCATTTAATATCAATTAATTTAGTCATTTGAACCGGTTACGATACGTTATAATCAATTTTAATAGTCTTGGTTAATCGTCGAATCAACTTTCGGTTAGTTTTACTTAGTCTCAACTTATTTTACTTATTTGAGCTGGTTCTGATACGTTATAATCAATTTTAATATATTTGGTTAGACGTCTAATCAACTTTCGGTCAGTTTCACTTAGTCTCAACTTATTTTAGTCATTTGAGTCGGTTCCGACACGTTATAATTAAGTTTAATATATTTGGTTAGTTTTGGATAGTCGTCTAATCAACTTCCGGTTAGTTTCACTTAGTCTCTACTTATTTTAGTCATTTCAGTCGGTTTCGATACGATATAATCAATTTTAATAGAATTGGTTTGTTTGGGTTAGTCGTCTAATCAACTTTTCGCTAGTTTCACTTAGTCTCAACTTATTTCACTTATTTGAGCTGGCTCTGATACGTTATAATCAATATTAATAGATTTGGTTAATTTTGGTTATCCGTCTTATCAACCTGCGGTTAGTTTCCCTTTCCTGGATATGTGGTTAGTTTTAGTTAGCCTCAACCAATTTTAGTCATTTGAGTCGGTTCGGATACGTTATAATCAAGTTTAATAAATTTGGTTTGTTTTGGTTAGTTGTCTAATCAACTTTTGGTTAGTTTTACACAGTCTCAAGTTATTTTACTTAGTTGAGCCGGTTCCGATACATTATAGTGAGTTTTAATAGACTTGGTTAGTTTTGGTTAGTCGTCTAATCAACTTTCGGGTAGTTTCACTTAGTCTCAACTTATTTTAGTCATTTCAGTCGGTTTCGATACGTTATAATCAATTTTAATAGAATTGGTTAGTTTGGGTTAGTGGTCTAATCAACTTTTGGCTAGTTTCACTTAGTCTCAACTTATTTCACTTATTTGAGCTGGCTCTGATACGTTATAATCAATATTAATAGATTTGGTTCATTTTGGTTATTCGTCTTATCAACCTGCGGTTAGTTTCCCTTTCCTGGAAATGTGGTTAGTTTCACTTAGCCTCAACCTATTTTAATCATTTGAGTCGGTTCGGATACGTTATAATCAAGTTTAATAAATTTAGTTAGTTTTGGTTAGTTGTCTAATCAACTTTTGGTTAGTGTTACTCAGTCTCAATTTATTTTACTTACTTGAGCCGGTTCCGATACATTATAGTGAGTTTTAATAGACTTGGTTAGTTTTGGTTAGTCGTCTAATCAACTTTCGGTTAGTTTCACTTAGTCTCAACTTATTTTAGTTATTTGAACTGGTTCCGATACGTTCTAATCAATTTTAATAGATTTGGTTAGTTATGGTTGGTCGTCCAATCAACTTTCGGTTATTTACACTTAGTCTCAATTTATTTTACTTATTTGAGCGGGTTCTGATACGTTATAATCAGTTATGCATAAACCGTGTCGTGACGTTCACTAAAATTTTCCGTGTCGTGATGCGACCTTGAAAACTCACTGTCAAGAAATCAAAGTATTCATCTGAACCGGCTCCGATACGTTATAGTCAAATATAATGTTTCTGGTTAGTTTTCGTTAGTCGCCAAAATTCGGTTCGTTTTGGTTAGTTTTAACTTACTTT
>MU188327.1:46993-64099 GCA_016904865.1 Pissodes strobi
AGTCGCCAAAATTCGGTTCGTTTTGGTTAGTTTTAACTTACTTTAATATTTTTAATCTGTTCCGATACGTTTTAGCCTTTTTTGGAGCATTTGGTTACTTTCGGTTAGTTTTAGTTAGTTCCAATTTATTTTAGTAATTTGAACCGGATCCGATAGGTTATAACCAATTTTAATTTTTATGGTTAGTTTTGGTTATTCGCCAAATTTCGGTTACTTAGAGTTAGTTTTAACTTACTTTTTTTTATTTCGTTCCGATTCATTTAAACCCTTTTTGTGCTTTTGGTTACTTTTAGTTAGTTTGGGTAAGTCGTTTAGTCAACTTTCGGTTAGTTTCAGTTAGCTTTAATTTATTTTTGTCATTTGAACCGATTCCGTCTTCAGAAACAGACTAACACGATCTCTCACGTATATTACGTGATGTGCCAAATGTAGCATGCACTTTTTCGTGATTTGATACCCCATAATAGGAAAACAAAAACATTTCCAATGTTAAAATCTGATGGCTCACGCAAAACTTCAACTTTCGTGAGAATTTTTTTTCTCTATTTCCAACAATATTGAAGTTGTGTTTAAATTTATAATTATTTCCTTATTAAATAAAACAGCATTAAATTTGCAGGCAATTAAATAATTAAAATAGTCACCTTAGAATACTTCGCTGGTGTTCTATACAATCAGCTAAAACAGCCGCATCTTCAGATTCAACTTGACCTATTTTTTTAACTCTTTCACACAGTATTCGACATTGCAGACCAACGAAGATTAAACTACCGGATAACAAAATATCAACCAAATTATATAAACCGCAATTACAAAAAGTTCCAATGGCCTGATGGATATAAATGGTTTCATAAATAGGAGATATGGAATAATTAAACGGGTACCATGCAGACATTGGTAGTCCGTCATTGATATCCCAGAAGTAAGGTAATATTACCACAAATATAACTGATGAATAACTGATCGTGAGAAGTACATAGCTGGATATTTTAAAGTAAGATAGCTCTTTTGTTACCATGTCATCTTCTTTCTTATTTCTCGGAATAAAATGAACTTGGTAAAACAGCTTCACTAGATTCAGCAGGTATTTGCGGTTGTACAGAACCAGCAACAGTTTTATTTCTGAGGTTATGCAAGCCACTACTATGTATCCTGTGGATGCAATGGCTTTGAAACTTGTAAAACTCCTCACAAACTGTGCTGTCATTGCAATATTATGTAAAGCCACAAATGTGAATACAAATATTGAATATATCTTATGCCACATAGGTACTTTTGTATTTTCTTTCACCCAAATTCCAAAAAGGGCCAAGCACTTACAATAAAATTTGTAGGTTACTATGTAGTTACCGGACATTTTCAGGTTGACTATTCTAGACAATATGTTTGCTTATAAGAATTATGAAGCATCGAACATTTTCAACTAGGTCAAAATATCTGTTATAAATTTTTAATACATCTAATTTAAATATTATTTTCTAAGGCAAATAGAAACATAATAACGGTAATTATTAAGCTGTTTTTTTATTGGAATATTTCTTTTCGCGAAGAGAACTAATTTATAAATTTACTAAATATCGTTTTAATTCACTCGCTACATAATACCTTACTAAATATGGCTGCAGTTTTAATTTATATTACGTTCCTAAGCGAACGACCTGAATTTTAGTAGAAAATATCAGTTTATTTACTACTTAAATAAGAAATTTAAATGTACTTCATTAAGTACTGGAGGATTTGGGCAAACTTCATTTCAGTGCATGATAAAATCCAAAAATGTGCATGTGAATAGTGCGGAGTTCTTATGTAAATTTATATTTAATCAGTCCTTCAGACCTAAATATTTCCGGCACTTAGATCATAATTGTCGTTACTCAGTACTCTAAGCGGCCGAGACATATTTTGCCCCAGAATTTTTGGAGTCCTTTTCAGAACCCACCTAGTAATCAATAAGCTGTCACAGAGAAATTTAATTAAAATTTAAGGAGAGCAATTTTTTTTTATTGATATAAAGCAAAGACAGTCCGTTCCTGTCAAAATAGCGTGGCGTCATCCCGAAAAACCGCGAATTTACCCCGTGTCCTCAGTGATGCCATGCCACTTATATATATTAGGAACAAAATCGGGCCCAGGATTGATCCCTGTTGAACTTCCTGAGTTAAAGTTTCAATACTAGAAGGGGCATGGGTGCGCAGAACCAAATATGACCTACTCGGCATAAAAGATCTCAGCCAGTTATGTGAGCTCCCATGAAAATTGTAATGTTTCAGCTTCAGCAGCAATGTTCATGATTCACTCAGTCGAGCTTTGAGAAATCAATCACCTCTTCTTCGGCATCTTCATTATTAGGCTTTAGACAAACCCTCCCAAGAAGGTAAACGATTTCATCGTCATCGCTAGTGGGTTTAGAATATTGCGAAAATGCGAAATCTTGCGCCACGTTACCATATTGGAAAAATAAATTTAAATCAAATGCATGTAGTAGGTGTGGGAAATAGGGACATTTCCGACGCTATTGTCAACAAAGACAATCAGGTTCTAGAAATTTTGCGATTGAAAATGTTAATTTTATCGGGAACAAACCTAGTCACAAATTCTATAAACAAATTATCATTATGGCCAGAAATGTAAATGCTTTATTGACTTTGGAAGTGAATGCTCACTCATCACGGAACAGATGGCCAAGAATTTGAGCATTAGTTGCATCCGATTAATAACGGCGTTGTTTTGGCTACAGCTTTTGGTCACACAATCAAGCCGACTTTGAGTTCACGTGCTAGAATAAGTATCGATGGCGTCACACGATTTGTTGACTTTTATATTATCAATTAATGTGTTATGGAAGTTGATATTTTGGTTGGGCAAAATTTCACTGAACAATATGACCTGAGTTATATCAGAAAAGGCGATATTTTGTGTTTTGAGGAAGGCAAAAAAATATAAATATAAATTCGATTACACAGACAGTATTAAATATAGGTATTAAAGATTCGCATGCGGTTAAAACCCTTTTAAATCTCTTGGATGAATTTCCCAATTGTATGGCGGAAAATCTTGCTGAAATTGGGAGGTGCCCATCCGTTCAGCTGAATATAACCCTTACTTCAAGTAAACTAATAGCTTTTAGACCTCGACAATTTTCAGATTCTGAACGCCTTCAAATTAGATAAATTGTGGCTGATCTTTTGAGAAATGGCATAATAAAAGAGTCAAATTCTTCTTATACCAGTAATGTTTTATTAGTAGCTAAAAAGAATGAAGAAAAGCGGTTATGTGTGGACTATAGGGCATTAAATAAACTCACAATACCTGATATTTACCCATTACCATTGATCGAAGACCAATTATTAAGACGATTGTCAGGTTTTCGATATTCACGATCCTTGATCTTTTCTCAGGGTATCATTATATTCCACTTGCATCTGAATCTGTACCGCTCAGTGCATTCATTACACAAGACGGTCACTATGAATATTTTGGACTAAAGAATGCACCAATGGTATTTCAAAGAATGTTAAATACAGCTTTAGGTCAACTACGTTTCAACAAGGTATTAGTATATTTAGACGATATACTCATACCGAGCAAAACTGTCGGAGAAAATCTTACCAGGTTTTGAATGTTTTCAGCAAAAATGGGTTTACATTAAATATTAAGAAGTGTTTTTTTCTCAAGACAAAAATTCAGTATTTAGGTTATGAAATAAACAATTCTCAAATTCGTCCTTGTTCATTAAAAATTGAGGCCGTCGATAAATTTCCTATTCCGCTAAATGTTCACAACGTGAGGCAATACCTTGGACTCGACAATTTCAAGTAATAACCGATTGTGCAGCCGTAAAGCAAACTTTTACAAAACAAGACCTAAATACTAGAATCGCTAGATGGGTAATGGCTTTAAATGTATATCAATATCAAATTACACATAGGTCCGGAAATCAGATGCAACACGTGGACGCGTTAAGTAGAAACGTGGCATGTGATACTGAGGGATTATTTGCTACCGTTATCAAAGAGAAAGATTGGTTACTAGCGGCTCAACAAAATGATAATGAAATTCAAGGAATTAAGAAAATTCTCGAGTCGGTTGATTTTACTAACAATAAACAAACATTTCATTGTTATCATCTAAAAGGGGGTGTAATATACAAGACTACACCCTTGGGATTGAGGTGGGTAGCACCAAAGTCAGCAAGTCAACTTCTGCGAATGAATCACGATGATGTTGGTCATTTTGCTTTGGCAAAAACATATGACCTGATCAGCAAACAATATTGGTTTAGAAACATGTGACATTTTTTAAAGAAATACATCAAAAATTGTCTAACTTGCATCTATTTTAAAAATCCTGGGGGAAAACTTTCTGGTCAATTACATCCTATAAAGAAAATTCCAAAACCATTTCATACTGTACATGCTGATCACTTAGGCCCTTTTATAAAGAGTAAGACAGGGAAAACCCACATCTTAGTATTGATCGATGCATTTACTAAATTTATTGTTCTATATGCTGTCAGAAATACCTCAACTAAAGAAACATTAAAAGCCTTCAATGATTTCATTAAAGTTTTCGGCGTACCCAATAGATTAATACTGATAGAGGAACCTCTTTTACGAGTGGACAATTTCGGGATTTTTGTATAAAACTAGGTGCTAGACATCACTTAAATGCGGTGGCTATGCCACGTGGGAATGGGCAGGTCGAAAGATACAATAAAATCATTCTCGAATCTTTGGCCACTATGGTTGCAAATAAACACGATAAAGGGTGGGATGAAAATTTGAAACATATTCAGCTGGGGTTAAACGAAACAATTAATCAGGCTATCAGAGTTTCACCAAGTGAAGCTCTGATGGGTTACAAAGTTTGTTCACAGAGAAAATTTGACATCGACAATGGAATCGTCGCGGATGTGACTGCCATACGGAAACAGATTGAGGTTTTTCAATCGCAGTACCAGGAGAATCAAAAACAACGATTTGATCAACGACGTACCTTGAGTCATCCATATGTAGATGGGAATCTGGTGTTGACACGAATTACTAGTTCACCAGCTGTTGGCACCAGTCGGAAGTTACTTCCTAAGTGGAGGGGCCCTTTCCAGATAACCAAGCTCCTTGGCAAGGATAGATTTGCGATATCGGACATTCCTGGAAGCAGTCGGACCCAACAACGGTACTCCGGAGTGGCAGGGATCGACAACATGCGATCCTGGATCCGATATGATCAGGATAAGCTGTAATAAGCTGGAGGTTTATGCCGGTTGAGGGCATGTTGGGGATATAAAAAGCTATGGTCCTTGACGGTAACTCTTGTGGCCGGATGTAAGTATAGATTGGGCGGTAACAAGGGTGGTCATGTAGATAGCTATATCTCCTACATACTCTTGCGTCATGTTGTATGCCGGGGTGTACGGTAACATGACGAGCATGGTTTAGTTCGTTAATGATTTATGTAATTTACAACGTTTTGTTTAAATTGAAAATAATAAACTGGGCCCAGTTCATTTATTTCTTTATCCTAGGTTAGGAAACTTTACGAGTTTGGCAGTTCCTGAATGCATTTTTCTTATAATTATTTAATTAATTGGTATTTCATCGTTCAAAAAAAAAATAATAAAAAATAAATAAAATAAACAAAATTTTTGGATGAATGTATACGTTTCAGCATTCCCTTGATGACGACAGCGAGTGGGGACACTCTGTTAAGTCAGGAAAGGCCGTATTAAGAAACCAGGTACAATAGCCAATGTAAACGGGGCCGCCTGGTAAGAAACGTTGCCGGAAGAATGCTAAAAAGACGGGAACATGGTGGAACAGGACGTTAGATGGACATATGATTTTTCTGGTATCGGTTGACGTGTACGAGATCTGAATAAACGGGTTTTCTTTTTATTCGAAGTTATTATTAAGTATACTTTGATTAACACAAGATCAACTAAGTCGTTGACCGTTTTAGACCAGCCGTTAGCTGGTGAGCAGTAGAGCAACAGAAGTTGTTGAACACGTCGGGACCGATACTGATTTATGGCTTGCAACCCATTTGATTCGCGACTTTTACATATATTTATAAATTCTCCTGTAGTTACTTACATAATTTGCAATAACATTGTTACAATAATATTTCCTTACTTAACAAAGGAAACTTAGTTTTCTTTGCAGATACGCGCAATTCCTTGGTAACCCAGAGCTTTTTCTATTTTTAGTCTGATAAGGAAACGATTTCTGAAATATATTTGTTAAATGGTTAGCCCATATACCAAGAGTTAAGCACCCTCAAGGCTACTTTCTTACCTCAAACTCTGTAGCATTGTAAATGCTACCAAACCCAGAAATACAGTTTCTTCCCTTTCACAGGTAGATTTATTTGGTTAATATTATCTTTACTTTACATTAGAACCTAACATACCTATTCTGAGCTTAGATTGTATATCTTAAAATTTAAAACATTATCTATTTCATACTTTGGAACGCACCCGAATACAGTTCCTAAATGTTCGTGGCCGTATCTCATTTTCAAACGTCCTATTGACGAATGTCTAGGATATCTTTTGACTGTTGAGGTAGCCTTTTCTTCCGCTAAGCGCGTACGTAGGGAAAGAGACAAGTCTCGAAGTTAAGATATTATCGTTATAGATTTGGCTATCAGGTTCAATTTTCGTATTAATTTATCTAGAGATAAATTGGCAAGCACCCGGCCATCAATATTTTGTTGTATTATCGGCAATATCGTTCGATAAATGTGTTTTGTGTAAAATGAGACTCTAGGGTCTGAACCTCCATCCTCCGCTTTGTCTTCAACTAGCCTAGAAAGTTTCTCCAGTTTAATTCCTGCTCGCTTGAGACCTTCTTGCAGAAGTGATGCGGACCGCATGACGTGACGTGCAGCTGTGACCGGAAGCAGTAAAGTTCTAATTCAGGCCAGCCATGTAGCCCTATGAGGTAGGAAATAACCACCAACTAATGCCAGTGACTTCCAATTTCATATGACCCTATAAAAAGGACATACAAGTAGGTCTTGTAATTACCTCTCTCATATTTATCTAACTAACCGTTAAATGACTTTTAATCGATTATTATTTTTATCGTATCTGATATCATCTTGTTTAGTAAATGTCTTGCTAATTAATTATATGATTTATTTTTTTGTAGTAAGTATGTACATTTACCTAAATGCTACGTATTTAATGTAGGTCATATAATTACTTACCTTATTTTCTATCGAATTTACCGTTAATAGAGTTTTATTCGTTTTGTTATCTTTTATTATATCTATTACCGGTGCTTACCGTTATTTGATTGATTGATACAGACTTTCTTCACCACAGGAATAGTACACACTCCGAATTAGCATTAAGACGTTTTTCAGCTAATGAAGCCATACAATGGTATGCAGCTCTAACTTATACTTGGATCCCAGTAAAACCACCATAAAATTGTCTTCATCAAAATCCCTTGCCAAACAATAAACACTATCCTCAAGTTCAATACAGGCGGCACCAAACCACCTGGATTGTGAGCCTGTTACTTATTGGCTTCCTTAGAAAATTATACAGGTGCTTCCCGTAACTATCAGTCAAAGCAAAACCTTATTTTTCAGCTCTTTAGATACTCTGACGCTAATATTAATGACACCTTCGTTAATTACTGTTGCCGTGCTCCTGGTATCTAATCTATGACACGCTTAATTTAAGCAAGAAAATTTTTTTCAATGTTCTCAGTACTCTCCCTTATCTGCGAGGAGGGTGCATTTAATGTTTTAGGTTGTTCTTCTCATTCGATCAATTTTCACGCAATATGTCTGATTTCCATTTTCAAGGGAATTAATTGAGACGGGCACACTTTTGCTTGTTTCAGAAATTCGGCATATCTCGAATAATACCCTAGAGTTGAAACTATACTTAAAACTTTATTTTTCTACGGGGCGTGTGAAAAGTAAAGCTTTATACACGCATTTTAGTGTGAAAAGTTCCACTTTAACGCGCTAGTGCGAAAAGTGGCATATTTTTCGTAGGTACTAACTAGTGTGAAAAATTGCTTTCCTTGAGGGAATTGGTATAATCATTTAAAAAAAAGTAAATTATTGAATTAACATTTATTCAAAACCTTTCAAACAATTCAAATTTATCAATAACATTTAAAATTTAACTATGTTAACCACGTAATTTTTACAGTTCTCGAAACTTATCCCCGATGGAAGTTGTTGATTAGAAATGGAACTGTTGATCAAAATATCCTCGGTTGCAGCTTCTTTGACTGGCTGTGTACTGGCAACCTCTTGTTCTCCTAACATCTTTAACGCTGCTTTTCGCTTATTTTCCAAGGAGTTCTCCACATATCCCTCAGCCACCGTGATAGACTTTCGACCTCCTAGTGACATTTGAGTGTCAAAATATCTGCTCCCGAATTCGCTAAAAGCGACGCAGATGATCTTCTGAAGCAATATCCTCTGTAGCTAGATGGTTCAGGCAATCCGAGAAAACTAGCTATATTTTTCGGAATAGCTCCAAAAGTGGTTATCCCGACGAGTAATTTAATGAGAATACTTTTTCTGCATTGGAAAAAAAATCGATTGTTGGTAATGCTCGCGGTACGTAGCCGGTCAGATTTTCGAATTATTTCCAATAAATTGATCCCTTTGATGCAACCACAGTTAACGACAAATTCACGAGTATGTTTTGTTTTAGTATGGGGTATAGTAATCAAGTAAATGTCACCCTGTCTGCAACGTCTTCAACGGCCATTCGATATAGCTCGTCTCTTCTACACCTCCTGCAATTCCGATGATTAACGCAACCTTCATAAACAGAGTCTTGATCGTTGGCATTGGTTAAAAAATGTTCGACATTCTCTTTCGAAAATACTTTTGATTTTTTGGCCTTATACACTTCCGATTGCCTCTTCAAAAATGAAACTAAATTATTGTACCTGCTTATATCGATATTTTTATTGAAACATTGAATATTGACTCCAAAGTGACGATGACTTTTGTTCCTTCGACTTCTACTGGAAGTAGGCCAATAAAACATTCACGGTGGGGTGCCACACTTTCTTCTCACCGCGCCACTTTTCAAAAGGTTTATATGCATTTTCATACTGGACTCTTGAGCGCGTAGGTAGAAATGAATCTCTTGCTAATCTCGCAGATTCTTCTTCATCGGACGAAATAGTTTCAGTATTCTCGATCTCTGTATAGCTCATTATTAACCGATATTTGCATCACAATTTGTACGAATTACCTATAGCTTGTCAAGTTGATTGACACAAACAAAAATATTAAATAAATAACATCCTATCTATCACCATAACAATCCATCAGGTACTTGATAATTTATAAATTCATAAAAATTTAAAATTAACTAATTTTCACAGGCAAGTAGAAAAAATATTGTATGACATGCGTCTGAAAAGTTCATTTAAGGCACTTGTATAAATTGCGGAAATCGCTTCGCTCGTTGCGCAAACTTTCATACCCGTGCCCTAATCATGCACTTTTCACACTTGCATCATAAATAGCTATTTTGTTTAAAGTGTGCATGGAGAGGTGCTTCTCACTAATTTGTTCCAACCAGATTCTGATTATAATAAAACAATAACAACTGATTGTACTAGTTCTTTCATGATCCGAGCAAATTATATTATATGTTATTTACAAACGGCGAATGTAACGAAATGCGTAAAGCATTGCAAACAAACTCCTTTAACAAGGTTCCAAAGTTCCGGATGCATATTGCAAATGAGCATGGCGTAAAAGTTTTAATGAACTGCTCTGTTTTGATATCATTACAGGGATACAAGAGTGACTGTTTTAATTATGAAATAATTTTGAAAAGCTAAGCAAAGACATAATTTCTGTTCTTAATTGAAACGAAGCCGTTTTTATCTTAAAACACCCTTGCAAAGTAATGATAATAGTATATTATGATATAAGTGTATATGAGGGCCTTTAAAGCACGCGCGACATATTTCCAAACACGACGCGCAGCGGAGTGTTTTGTAAGTCGCAAGGGCTATAAAGGCCTCTTATACACGTATATCATACGCTATTTTTTATTACGAATGCATCATAACCTCAAAAATGTTTTAAATATTAAACTTAAGGGATATATTGACGAATATATTAATCTGTCACATTTGACATGATCAAATGTTTCTATAGCAACCTTTAAAAACGTAGGTGCATCATAAACATCATTTAAAGCACGCTGCAGCGTGCGATAATCGTTGATTATGATGCATGCGTAATAAAAAAAAACATTTTTGCTTTAATATTAGTTTATGTTCTCCTGTGAAGTCGTTTAGTGAGTTCTATTGAGCATGGAAAACTAACTTAGATTATAGTTAGCCCTTTGCTCAATTAAATTTTTTGCTTATCAATCAAATAATTGGAACTGAATGTTTTTAGATATTGAAAATTATAGATATTTTCATAATTTGTGTTTTGATCTAAATACCTGGTATTTTGATACTTTTTGAATTACACGCCATCAATTTACATTTAATTTAATTAATTGTTGACACAGTGTGATTCTTGTTACATGTCATAATTATTAATAGTAGTGCCAATGGAGTAGGCATTAAGCCGAGAATAACAACCGCACATTAAGTATGAGCACCCCGATCATTAGCCTTTATTTAATATACTGAGTGATGACATGCCATTCTACAAAATATGGCAAATTGATGAGGACGCGAGAAATGTTTTGCTGCATGTTACTTGGCATTTCCAAACCAATTTCTAAGCATATCTTTACATCGATATTAAAGTAAAGATATGATCAATTACCCATTTCGATGCATTAGTTTCTACAAGATGTTCAATTCAAAACAATGCAAACATTGTTTTCGCAAGATTTTGTACCAACATGAATAAAGGCCGAAACCCACTGGCAACACGCCACGCTCTGCCACGCCACCTCACGTCAGGCGACATAGGTTCATGTCAGTGCTGTTGTGTGCATATTTGTAACACGCGACGTGATGCCACGCTCATTTACTCTAGAAATTTTAATCGGAAAAGTTGTCAGTAGCCTTGAGTACCTACGTTATGGAGTATACAAGCAGTTCGTCTAGTGAAAATGAGTTTTTAGAAGAATGTGCTGCTGCGGCTATGGTTTTACACAGCAAGGGAAAAAGAAGATTTTGGGTTCACAAAATCAACAGAAATCGTGAAAAATATGGTGCGTTTTATGTATTAATGAGAGAACTGGAGGCAGATCGTAGTCGATACCATATGTACTTCCGTATGGACAAAGAACAATTTGATTATTTACACAATCTCTTGAAAGATAAGATTAAAAAGCGAAACACAACATTTAGGAAATGTATTGGTACGAGAGAACGTCTGGCAGTGTGTTTACGGTAAGTAAAATTTATTTCTACATTATAAACATTTATTTGAAAAACGAACATAGATCCTTTTTAGAAAACAAGTTAAAACTAGAAAACATTCATAGGTATACATGTTACAAAAACATAAGGTGAAAACATATATTCATTTTAAGAAACAAGTTTAAACTAGAAAATTATCATATACATGTTACAAAAACATAAGGTGAAAACATCTTTAGCGCCATGCTGATGATGAATGATTTGACAAATAAGTTTCCGTAAAATCAGTTTCATTAGGTGTCGATATCTGTATTTCAGTTGGTGCCACTGTTTGTAGTGGAACGCAGGAGTTTCGTTCAACTGGTGTCAAAGTATGATATACGGGAGGTTGTGTATGTGTCTGACTAAATGAAGTTTGTTGGAGTGAGGTCAATGTCTGATTATGTGGCGGCGTCTGAAGTTGACGCATTTCTGCTTCGGACACAAGTCTGCACAGTTCCGTCCGAATACGAATTTGATCCGACTGAGGCAACTTTTGTATTATTTTTGACATGCTTAAATAAAACATTTCTGTTTCGTTTAAGTTATTCGGAAACATATTAGTATCAGCTCTGTATGAGGCTTTTTTCATTCGTAGTTCCGAATTTTGTTTCATAATTTCAACAATTTCTTCAGCAGGATTAGTGCGTTTTTTTCGTTGTGGTGGTTGCTGAGGTCGAGGTCGTGATTGTGATGTATTCTCTGCATTGCTTGTGGAAGGAGAAGATACAGCCGAATGTTCCCCAGCATTTATTTTGTTATCTTCAGCTTCTTCGGCATTATCTGGTTCATCGTCTATACCGTCTTCAATCATCTGCGATCGTTCTACTTCTGACAATGGCTGTGATAAATTACCGTGTGTCCTGTAATTAATAAAGGTTAACAGCGATGCAATATAGATTTAAGCGGATATAAGACTCACTGCCTACTGTCCATATAAGGTTGAAGAAATGCCATTTGTTGTTCAAATTTCCATGGTACATATTTTTTAGCAGCCTGTTCACTTTTCTTAGCATTCCGTCGCTTTAGAGCATTAGAAAAACGATTTCTAAGTTTAGACCATGAGTCTTTGGCTTGTGATGCTAAAACAAAAATATTTTATTTACCAGAATGCACGTAATCATTACTAATTAAAACATGTGTTTACCAGTAAAGCTTAGAGCTCAGGGAGACCGAACTTCATTGGTCATGGGACCTACATTTGTGGTAGTTTGAGATTTGTAATTTATTTTAGGGTCAAATATGACACCTATTATCTAGTCAATGTCACATTTGATAAAAAATAACCTTTAAAATGTAACTTCAGTGACCACTATATAGCTTTTTAGAAAATTCAAAAAGCACTTTTTACGGCATTATTTCACATGGTTTTTTTTATCTCACAACGAAGGTCGATCTCTCTAATCTTTTGTCTCCATAGTAATTACAACAATAAAACGTATTTTTGCAGGTACCTAGCAACAGGAAACTCATTTCGATCAATCGGATTCACTTTCAGAATCGGATTCAACACTGTTAGGAATATAGTGAAATCTGTGTGCAAGGCTATCTGGGAGGTTTTAAATCCGATAGTGATGCCGAAACCAACAGAACAATTGTGGAGGGAAGTGGCTCAGAGGTACAAATACATGTGGAACTTCCCTAATTGTATCGGGGCCATTGATGGCAAACACATAAACATCCTTTGCCCTATTGGAGGTGGTTCCGCATATTATAATTATAAAGGTGCACATTCTATAGTTTTACTGGCACTTGTCGATGCAAACTATAAGTTCATCACTGTGGATGTTGGGTCGTATGGCCGGAATAGTGACGGAAGTATATTTTCTAAGTCTGCTCTTGGGCAGTCTTTACAGAGTGAACAATTAAATTTACCTGCAGACACCCCTTTGGTGGATGGTGGAATTCCTCTACCCCATGTCATTGTTGGAGATGAGGCATTCCCATTGACTCCATATTTACTTCGCCCATATAGTCGAAACACACTTGGTGAAGATGAATCAAAAAAGATATTCAATTACAGATTATCTCGAGCGAGACGTATCTCGGAAAATTGTTTTGGAATTCTTGCCTCTAGATGGAGAGTTTTCACCAGATATTTTGAAGTTCAACCAGATATGGTAGATTCTATAGTACTGGCATGCTGTTGTCTACATAATATGCTATGCACTGAAAATCCCGACTAATGGATATAATTCAGCTTTAATTAATATTAATCAACTCAGACGTAACATCTCACAAAGAGCATTTTATGTAAGAGACCAATTTAGAGAATAATTCATTTCACCTCACGGCAGTGTACCTTGGCAACAAGAAATCGTTCGAAGGGGGCAAAATTAAATACTGATTTAAATTTGTAAATGTAACAGTTTTATAATAAATTATGTCAACTTGCCTGTGATTTTTAAATCTCTTCCCATGCTTCATGGCGCATGTTCTGGTCTCTATACTGTGCGGAATGCACATTATACAGGAACTCGTACTGCCGTACCTTTTCTATTAGCAGCTCTTGTTGCATTTTGCTCTGTAATATCACCTCGGCGCGTCAAAATATTTGCATACACTATGAAAGACGGAAGAACGAAATCAGGGTGCTGCGGGGCTAGGAAGGCAGGGGGAACATCTAACACGTACTAACACGCGTCGGCAGCATCTGAGAATTTTGAATCGCCAGACGTCGGATGGCGTGGCGTGGCATCACGTGGGTCGAGTGTGTACGCAACACAGGTAACTAAATGGAAGAATATACGCATACATTTTCGTCACATGGCCTGGGGTAACGTGGCATGGCGTGGCGTGTTGCCAGTGGGTGTCGGCCTTAAATCGCCAGATAATGATATTCGCAGAATATTTAGGTGGTGATGAAATATTTTTGATATTTACAATAATAATTGAAAACGTGTTATTGATAAAAATGACTGTAAAATAGAACTGTGATGTAAAGGATATCAAGTTGCAGTATAATATCCGAAGAAGAATGAGGCTCATTTGTTTTTTAAACACATCTTATAGTTTCGAGTACTGTTAGATATCGGATCAGGATGGCTACGAGTTAATTCTCTATAATTACCTAGAAGTGATCATAGGCATAAACTAGCTATCAAATTGAACGTGCGAGATTTACGATACCTATAATGACTCCAATAGTATCCAATTATTTGGAATATATATACGCACTTATCAACTTTATCTTTTATGTGTTGATATTCGTAAAATGTGTGATATTCGCAAAATCCTCAAAGAACTAGATACGCAAAAGGACCGGACGGAATACCTGCCATCGTGTTAAAGAACTACGCCAACGAACTAACTCCCATTTTTTCCAAACTTTTTTCTCTGTCTTACCGAAAAGGGATTTACCCATATTCGCTCAAGTGCCACCTGTTCCAAAAAAAGGCAAGAAAATGACGCCCTCAAACTATCGCCCAATTGCCTTGTTTCCAATAATCTCCAAAGTCAAGGAACGTGTCATCAATCAGCAACTACTCAAGCATCTTGAGACCATCAGATTAATTAGCGATAACTAATTCGGCTTTCGCAATGAGAGATCGAAAGGAGATATATTGGTCTATGTCGCTCCAAGTAATAATTTCATTTATTTCTGGATGTTTTGAGATCATTTTTCCCAAAATTTGTATCAATACACTGGAAATGTCATTCCCTGATCGTCCATACATAGTTTCTGGTCATATATCACAGTACATTTCTTTGCCAACTGAACTATGTGCCGTTAAGTTATAAAAATTCAATTTTTGCTTATAAAAAAGAACTGAGACATCACATTTTGGCAAATTAATAACATTTTCTAGATCAAAATATATGATAGCGCAGGTGGAAATTTTGTTCTGTGTTCTTTTCACGTTCCTCTCGCATTATTATTTTTCTTGATATATGGGGCTGGTACTCCATCCAGTTCTTAAATTTGTTGCGCGTAAAACCCTTTTAAACGTGTTAGCAAGATATAATGAATAAGATAGTACCTACACTTAAGGATGCGGCCAGCGCAACATGTGTGCTCCACTTGCTCGTCGGCGTGGCGTGGGAGTGGGTCAATTACTTACTCTTGATCAGGGCGCCACCAGTTTGAAATAACCAAATCCGCAGACCCAAACCAGAAGCTCCTCGGTCTTAAGAATCCATAAGGGTGATCCAAAATCGACGACTATCAGCTACACCAGGGCGATTTAAAATCCAGACGACTATTAATTACACTTGTTTGGTTGAGGTATTTCAGACCAAATAAAAGACGGCAATGTTCGTGCAGGTTTAAATTTATTGGCGTTCGTTATGTTTGACGTTCACATGTTGTAATATCTCTTTCAATAAACAATATGATATAAATATAAAAAAGAAGGTAAGAGCTTGATAGGAAACGAATAATAACGAATATAAACGCAATATGTATATGGTATCTATCGTCACGTCAATTTAAAATCAAGAGTTATCAGGATAATACGTATAACTATTAACTTCGATAATGAAATGTAGCATAAAAAACTATGAACATTAATTGAATCAGACTAGTAAATATCGCAGTTATTTAGATATGCATTGGTAAGCTTTGCTACACCTAAACAGTTCAAAAAATATAATTATATCAGACCTCGCAGAAAGAAATAAAAACACGTACTTTAATACACGCTGGAAAATACTAATAACACGTCAACAACATTACGTAAAACTATTACAATTATAACCTAAACTTATCTTAACTGGTCTTCGCCGATATCACCTACGGTCTTCTGCACGTGGACTACTGCCAGTTGAGACCCATAAACTCTCAGTGGCAATTGAGGTAATGCCATACCTCTATGGCTACAGTCGGTACCAATCAAACACAACCAACTGTGCTGTCTGGTGGCTACTTGGTTAGCTACTCAATCTCGGTCCAAATAAAACTTCCTCCAAGCAAAATAACTCCAAATAATATTAACTTGTTCCATATACAAATAACTCCAGGCCAAAATAAATAGCTCCAATAAAAAATGTAGCTCCTGATAAATATGGCTCCCGGTAAAAAAAAATCTTACTGCAATTTCGGGCAGCTCCTCTTTCAGAATACTCTCCACTCAAAGAGTATTTTAAAATAATAATGAGAGTATTTAAAAATAATAATGAGAGTCGTCTTGCCCAAATGCGAAGGTCATAATAAAACCAATATCATATCGCCCTACAGGTGAAAGACATAAAATACTAAGAAAACTGACCAATAATATAACCACTGTTTGCTCTTTTAAGAGTTCATATCCCCAGGCAAGAACCAAGCTTGTCCGTTTATGTCATTAATATTACATCTAAATTTACTAACCTCCTACGTAAGGTTCACAAGTTCTCGTAAGCCAAAATTCAAAGTAGAAAAGAAATTTATCAAAGATTATATACAACTTTATACAACATTATTTTCTACTATACAATACGGGTCCCATAAAGAAAAAGAATCAGCTATAGTGCTCGACTGCAATTTCGTACCGAGTACGAGTACGGTATCAGAAACAATGATTCAATACGCTTGATTTCCCCAGAATATTACTTCTTGTAAACATAATGAGTATAAATAAATCATGATATGCCTGTTCTAGGCCCAAGTTATCTTGTGTTTGACGATATTGCATAATATAAATGCAAGAATCTAACACTCTCTATATAGCAGTATTGTGCAGTATTTCAATCCCTTCTGATACCCATTAGAAAACAATAATATAGTAACTTACACCCTGATAATAGTGTATTATTTTAT
>MU188328.1:0-24340 GCA_016904865.1 Pissodes strobi
AGACAACACGAATCGCCATTTTCTGGAGGATGAGCACCCGCTGGGCATCCATACTAGCCCCCCAGAAAACAATACCAAACCTGAGCAGGGAGTGAATATTCGCAAAATATACTGATCCTAGGCCACCGAGGTCTAGATCTAGTCTAGAAAGACTCTAAGCAAAAAGCAGGCTGAACTCATTCTCTTGGTGACACTTGATACGTGTTCTACCCAATCCCAGAACCTGGATTGTGGATTCCTAAAAATTTCGTGCTTTTAACAAGTGTCACTGTTCGAGAGCCTAGCTGGACCTCCTCCGGAATGTCATGTCTTTGCTTTGTTCTGAACCCCAGTAGTTCTAGGTTTTGAAGGAGTTGTTGATTTATTTATTATGTCTTGTTATCAATAAGTTGAAAATTCAATTTTTATCCTGTCTTTTGATATTCCTAAAATTTCGTCCACAAAATGGATCAGTTTTAGCTTTAAATCTCCATCTCACTAAAACAAAATCTCCATTATTTAGAACTTCAGTAGCATCAAACTCGTTACTGACATCTTCATCTGAGTTATCAATTTTACAACCTTTAATTTAAATAGGGGTATCTTCAAATTACGTTTTACTTTCTTTTTCCTGTTCAATTTTTGTCATGTAGATGGTAAAATTCTGTCGTCAAACTCAATTTATCTTAAAATAGTATCCTTGACAATTTTTCCGTACGTTTCATATCCTCAGTGTATCCTTGTAACAAATAATTTTTATCAATTTCTTTCTTTGCATGTTTTTTTCTTATGTCCTTATTTTCATCATTTTCGTTTTCTACATGCTTATCTCCGGAGTCGAAGTAAAATCGTCCTTAGTAAATGCCAATCTGTTCAATAGCCAAATTTCAGCTTTTTGAAGCTATTTACAATATTCTCGTTTCTAAAAGCCTTTAGATGCGCTCGATGGGTTAATTTGGAAATATTCTTCACTGTAATAATTTTGCCAGGAATCCAGTCATGCGATGCTAGATACATTTGTAAAAGGTCTGAAACGTGGCATGGGGGAGCAAAGCTCCTATAAATGGGGTTATCAGAGCATCTTTACTATGTGCTCGGCCATCATCCAGCCAGAGATTTGTTTCCCAGCGATAACCTCGAAGCTGGAGCATCCGTCGCCCACGTTGCTCATCCTGGGGATACATAAGCGGGGGGCCATGTTTGCTCAGAATCACCAGAACAAAGGTCTCCAACTATCGCCTTTCGTCTGTTGCAGCTTGTGGTGCTTGTTTCTTCCCTGTGGTCGAGCTAACTTTAACTGGCTTCAGTACGGTGAAGATCGAAACTAAATACTCTTTCTGTAGAAAATTGAAAACGCTGTAGCACTTTTCGAAGGTTTTCAAAAAATTGATCCACATTGAACTGGTTGAACGCTGTACCTCAGATTAAGCGCTGGTGCTTTCTGCTTTTCTCGTGGAAAACGTTGGGTGACGTTCCATAAACCTGCAGGTCTTTCTTGGTGCCACACTGAGAGGTATTCGGCAATTAGGCAGAGCAGACACATATTCATATGCTAACTTTTGGATATGGACATATGTAAGTCCGTAATTCAGGTCAGAACACCTCTTAATGCATGCTTCTCTCATTCTTGCTCTGTGGTGAATCCTTCCTATTTTTTCCTCAGATTTTTCTCTTATGATAGGTGTCACATTCTTAGTTTTTATTATTTTCTTTCTTTGCATGTTTTTCTCCTATGTCGCAATTTTCATCATTTTTGGTTTCTACATGCTCCTCTTCTGAACCGATACCAAACTAGGGGTAAAATCGTCCTGGCCAAATTCCAGGTTTTTGAAGTTATTTACGATATTCTCGTTTCAAAAAACCCTTCAGATACACTCGATGGATTAGTTTCTGAATATTCTACACTATAATAGATTATTGTATGTTATAAGCTGAAAAATCGACATCAAATGTGATTAGTACTCGTCTTCCAGTCAGTGATGGCTTTGGAAGAGAAAATACTATATCACTCTTGCTAATAGGAGCAACTTCTTTGGAATCCTTCCAAGAAAACATTGAAGAGGAGAAGGGATCTAATGTAGGTTCTTTTTTGTACATTTTACGTCTAGCAGTTCGTCTTCCTTATTAACATAGTGTTTCTTTATTTTTCCCTGCTAAGCATCCCAATCATACGGAGTTAGATCATCTAGTGACCTGTTAATTTCAGACATACAACCAACCAAAGCTGTAGCTTCTTTTATCTCTTCTTCAATATCATCGCAGCTGTCGTCGAAAATAATTTCTTCTTCGTTTACAGCTTTACCATCAGATCTTTCCTTCGGTTTTAGTACCGGTATCTTATTTCTATTGCTCAGTAAAGCTATTGCATCATCAGCCGATATGACTTTTGCTCCTGTAGCCACCCTCCTCTTCTTTACTTTTTCTGAAGCATTATTTTGTTTAACAGAAGATAAGTGCAGCTATTCAAATGAATAGTTTCTTTGTAGCTCTTGATTAACATTCATTATTTTCTAGGGACTAGCAGGAGGTTGATTATTTGCCTGCAAATATTCTTCCCACCTTTTGTAGGAAACTTGATCATATTGTTCTTTAGTGATTACATTGCGATTGTAAGGAAAAATACCCCCCTTCCTGAAGCCATTAGATATTATATTCTTCCATATTTTGTCTATTAATGAGCTTATCTTCTCTTTTGGAATTGCCTTCATTATGTCTTTGCCATTCAATGAAAGACTGCTCCCATTTAACCTTGAGCGATTTTAAAATGCTCCAATCTAACAATTGAAGAGGTAAGATGAGTGGGGAGGGGGGAGAATTTTAGAATGGTTACCCCATTTTCTCATGCAGTCCTAATTAAACGCTCAACCACGTGTGGATGCATGACTATCATACATAAACAATATTGGATGATCAAGGCCAAATGTTTCCAATATCAAAATATGGCAAAAAGATGTCTGATTCGATCCACTTGTTCTTCATTGTGGCGCACGTTGTTCCAGGAAATGATTCATTAAGAGAAGCAATCCAGTCCCCCCGACATGGCATTGAACACAATTAGTGGTGGGGCTTTAAAACCGTTAGCACTAACGACCATTAATTTTTAAAGAACTGATCCACCTCAAACTTGTTGAACGTTGTACTTCAGCTTAAGTTGGTGCTTTCTGGGATTCTCATAGAAAGCGTTTGGTGATGTTCCATATACATGCAGATCTTTCTTGATGCCACTCGAGTATTCGGCAATTAGGCAAAGCATACATATGCTAACTTTTAGCTATGAGCATATTTAAGTCCATAATTCAGGTCAGAACACCTTTTAATGTATGCTTCTAACTCAGATCCTTGCTCTGCTCAGAATCCTTCTTATTAGAATACCTATTTGTTCGAATATCTTTTTGTTTCTACTACCTTTTTATTGCATCTTGTTCGGACAATGAGCTTGTTTAATGCCGTTTTCATCTATTTAAATTTGATTTGATTTCAAAATTCAGTCAAGTAGCACATCAAGTACAGGTCTTCATTCGGCCACGGTACAGGTGGCCGAATAATCCCAGGTTACCAATATTTTAAATAAGAGTTTCTCTATAGTTATAACACGAAAATTCTTACTTATAGAAGATTCTTTAATCTTTTTTGTGAACAAAAAAGATATGTAAAAACCCCAGATGTGTGCCTGATCTCTCTCGAATGAAAGATTAATGGTTAGATTTGAGCGGGAAATTCAAATCACATTAAAAATAAATGCGTTAGCTTAATGTTCCCCCTTCATCCCTTACATACTCTGCATACTGACCAAACTCTTGATGCATTGTTTATATATAGCAGTTTATGTATTTATTGCTCCGCTTCCCATTCTACTATATACCAGTAGGTGTAAAGGTTATGTTCTAGATCAGAAAGAAAGATTCATACCGCAAACACAGCAAAACAGACAGCAAAAACAGAAAAACAGACAGCAAAAACAGAAAAACAGACAACAAAAACAGCAAAACAGACAGCAAAACAGAAGCAAACATGATAGCTGTTTCTGCGGTGTGTTTTGCTGTATGTGCTGTCTGTTTTGCTGTTTTTGCTAGTGATTTTTTTTTAATCTAGAACCTAACCTTTATACCTACTTATACCATGTGTACTAAATACAAACATTGATGAATGAATAGGTATTGCAACCGTCATATTTGCAAAAAAAATATCACTAATATAGAAATTTCTACTTAATTTTTAGATTTTTATATACGATAAACAATATGGTATATATTACTACCAAAAATATTTAAACGTGCTTAGATTTCAATGTTTTTCTGAGGAAATGTTTGCGTCGTGCAGTGCGTGAATTAGTGTTTTTTTTTTTAATTTCAATTTGTTCTTTGAAGTGTTGAAAATGAAATGTAAGTAATACAGTTAGGCTACTAGTAGACATCTCAAGATATCTTGAATCTTATGTGTCATTTTATACATTTATTATTTATAAATCAATTAAATCACACATATGTATTTAAAAGGTATTTATCTTCATCCATAGTTACCATTCGCTGTGCACCAAATGTCTTCATCTTGTTGGCCTTTTGAAATTCAGACTAAAGCCTGAATTCATACGTTAAATTGTGAATTCAGAATTTAATACCCTGAATACAAAATATGGTTTCTCAATTGTATTAAAATGGGACGGAGCACTTTGTCTAGTTAGGATTTTTATTTTGGAGATATTATTAGTAGCCAAATGATTATACTAAAGCTAAATCATATCATGTTGCAATAGATAACAATGAAATATTATATTTTTAGATAATATAAAGCAAGGGGCACAGTCGTTTGAGTTTGAGTATATTTTTATAAAAAAAAATATATTTTAGTATTTATTTGTTTGTTGAAAGTCGATGTTTTATTTTATGTATATTTTTGTTTTATAGTTGAAACTTGTGTAAATAAAAAAATGTACAAGTCAGTTAGTAGCTGTTAAATAATTTGAAAAATAAGAAAATAAAACACATTTAGTAGCTCTGAGGTTTTTACTTTCACATAGTCTGGTAATTTTTATTTGTGCAAGTTTTAACCTACAAATAATCGACAGTTCTAGTGGCTGCACTTAAAATAGCAAAAAAAGTTTTACCTTAATGTTTGCCAGTTTCAGTGTTTATCCGCCAGGCTCTGCATTTTGTTATCAGAAAGGTTTTGTGGACTGTATATCAAAATTGATAAAGATCTGTTAAAATGGTTTTGGAGATTTTAATAAAGCGGTTTAAGGAACCAGATTGTGTTTGAGGCTGTGAATATTATGTGCTTTTGCAATTTCGTCTTGGAATTACCTAAATAACTCCTACATTAAAATATACTTACAGGCAAATGTTTTGCACCCCCGTCTATCTGAGTCATGGAGAATAATAAAGATTTGATATTTCGATACATGGTAGTTTGAAGTTGAAGTTGGTCAATGAATTATCATATATAAATAAATGATACACTGATCAATATTATGTGACTAATCCCTAGTGTTTTTTTCCTAGGCCCGCTCTTTTCGGTAACAGTGTGACAATCGTAGGGTTATTGTGCCTAGCCTTAAGCGTATTGGAGTACAATACAACCCGAACTAACCCAGAGAAAAAGGCAAGCCTTTTCTTCGGCTTACCCATGTATTCCCGCTCCTGTGCATTCCTGTTTTGGAGCCATTGGTGAAGGAAGGAAGTCTTGTTTTTCGTTTGTCCATACATATCAATCCCGAATCTGAAAGGGTATGTCGTAAACATGTTTTGGTATCATGCGGTTTGATCTCATCTTCATCTCGGGCGCACTTGCAATTTCTTCAATGAGTTTATGACCTGCATGTTTTAAATGCAATAAAGTTCCATCCTCGCCTCGCCCTGTATCACAAGGTGACGAGACGAAACTTCTAGAATTAGCTTCATGGCTGCGGAGGGGGCTCGACTTCATTTCTTCGCTAGTACGTAAGCAGGCCTAGACGCTGAAAGCTTCCTATGGCAGTGTTTTTGGTGTTACTAAGGGAGTCGCTATTCCAGTGTAGATCCAGAGCACCACCTTAGCTGATTAGCACCATTCTCTTTGTTACTGCAAGAGTAATTTCAGATTTACGGACGATTTTTCCCAGTTGGCTGTTCCTAGTAAGTCTAGAGTCCAGAGTGACCCCCTGATATTTAACTTTCCAGGCTAGGTGTAGAGATTCTCGTTCGGACCTTTAGTCCGAGCCCCTCTTTGTTTCTTCGCTTTGTAAAGAAAACTATGGCAGTTTTTGTGGGCTAATATTTAACCCTTCCTGTCTCAACCATGTTTTCAATACCCTCAGGGTTACCCGCATACTATCCCTCACTCTAGTTTTGAATCAGCCTTGTGTCGTGATGACCAGTTCATCCGCATAGCTCAAGGTTGAGCAAGCTGTCTCGCTGAATGTCCTCATAAAATTATTCATGACAAGGTTCCAGAGCATGGGAGAGAGAACTGCCCCTGTGGCATGTGGTTTGATCTGATTTTCATCTAAGGCTCACTTACAATTTCTTCAATGAGTTTATGACCTGCAGATCGTCTTCTGGGGGACCGGCAGTGTGTTTTGAATGCGATAAAGTTTCATCTTTGCCTTCCCCTGTAGCACAAGGTGAAGAGGCAGAAAATCGAGAATTCGCTCCATCAACGCTGGGGAGAGAGTTGATTTAATTTCTTCTCTAATACCTAGCAAGCTAGTCGCTGAAGACTTACTAACTGTAATATGGCAGTATTTTTGGCCACCAGGCCATGTTACAGTGGGACTCGCTATTCTAGTGTACATCCAGAGCACCACCTTAGGTGATGGGCACCATTCTCCTTGTTACTGCAAGAGTAATTTCAGATTTATGGACAATTTTTCCCAATTGGTTGTTCCAAGTAAGTCTAGAATCCAGAGTGACCCCCAGATATTTAACTTCCCAGGCTAGGTGTAGAGATTCTCGTTCGGACCTCGAGCCCGAGACCCTCTTTGTTTCTTCTCTTTGTGAAGGAGACTATGACAGTTTTTTTTGTGGGCTTATATTTAACCCTTCTTGCCTTACCTATTTTTCAACTACCCACAGGGTTACCCGCATACTATCCCTGACTCTAGTATTGAAACCACCTTGTGTGAATTTCCTCAGAAGATTATTCATGACAAGATTCCAAAGCAAGGGAAGGAGAAACTGCCCCCTGCGAACATCTCCCCGCCACTTTAACGACCTGAGTCTTGCCACTTAAGCATATAATCTGTCCAGCTGCACTAAGTCTCTTCCAGTCCTCTATTTCCGGTTGCTCTTATAAAAGACGTGAAGGAAGTGCTGTCAAACGCTCCCTCAATATCTGGGGATCCTCCCAGCATCATTTCTCCGTTTTCCAATGTTCTCTCCACTATACTTACTAGTAGATGGAGTACCGTTTTCGTTGATCTGCCTATCCTGGAGACACATTGATTTTGATGGAATGGTCTCTCGCCCATTACATTACCCCTTAGATGCATATCCAACAATTTCTTGAGTTTTGAGTATAGTTTGAAATGCCTTGACAGTCTAATAGTTTGGGTACATTATTGTTAATAAGAGGATCCGGGGCCTGCTATAGCATTCTTGGGCAAATTTCGTCCAATCGTGATGATTTGTATGCGTCAAAAGAGTTTGGTTGGTGAAATTAACCACTTTGTTGGCGGTCTGCCAGTCGGGTCCGTAACCTGGAATTTCCAGGCCTTCGATGGTATTCTTATCCTTGTTTATCCGGGAAAATGAACCCTTAGTAATTCGTTTCTTCGCTTTGTAAAGAAAACTATGGCAGTTTTTTGTGGGCTAATATTTAACCCTTCCTGTCTCAACCATGTTTTCAATACCATTAGGGTTACCCGCATACTATCCCTCACTCTAGTTTTGAATCAGCCTTGTGTCGTGATGACCAGTTCATCCGCATAGCTCAAGGTTGAGCAAGCTGTCTCGCTGAATGTCCTCATAAAATCATTCATGACAAGGTTCCAGAGCAAGGGAGGGAGAACTGCCCGCTGCGGCATGTGACACACTTACAATTTCTTCAATGAGTTTATGACCTGCAGATTGTCTTCTGGGGGTCGGCAGTGTGTTTTGAATGCGATAAAGTTTCATCTTTGCCTCCCCCTGTAGCACAAGGTGAAGAGGCAGAAAATCGAGAATTCGCTCCATCGCTGGGGAGAAAGTTGATTTAATTTCTTATTTAATACCTAGCAATCTAGTCGCTGAAGGCTTACTGACTGTAATATGGCAGTATTTTTGGCCACCAGGCCATGTTACAGTGGGACTCGCTATTCTAGTGTACATCCAGAGCACCACCTTAGGTGATAAGCACAATTTTCCTTGTTACTGCAAGAGTAATTTCAGATTTACGGACAATTTTTCCCAATTGGTTGTTCCAAGTAAGTCTAGAATCCAGACTTCCCAGGCTAGATGTAGAGATTTTCGTTCGGATCTCTAGCTCGACCCTCTTTTTTTCTTCGCTTTGTGAAGGAGACTATGACAGTTTTTTTGTGGGCTTATATTTAACCCATCCTGCCTTACCTATTTTTCAACTACCCACAGGGTTATCCGCAACATTTAAAGAACCTTTACAGGCGTAGCCGACTATATAAAAATCGGCCTCTCCTATTGGCCGATCCATCTCGTATTACAATATGTCTTCGTGATGAAATCAATTACTTGCAAGAGTTCTCGTGGTGTAGAGGTTTAGATCGTTGGGTCTCACCTCGAAAACACGGGTTCGAACCTCGTTGCTTCTTTTTATTTTTTTTTAAGATTATGTTTCTAAACAGCTTTTTTTCTTGATTTTGGATATGTCTTGGGTTAGATTGGGTTAGCACCTGGTTAGTTTCCTTTCTTGAGCCCCCGTAGCGAGCGAAACGAGCGGAGGGCCATGCGGATCGACCAATAGGAGAGGCCGATTTTTATATAGTCGGCTACGCCTGTAAAGGATCTTAAAATGCTTATCCGCATACTATCCCTGACTCTAGTGTTGAATCCACCTTGTGTGAATTTCCTCATAAGATTATTCATGACAAGGTTCCAAAGCCAGGGAGGGAGACACTACTCCTGCAAGCATCTCCCCGCCACTTTGACGACCTGAGTCTTGCCACTTAAGCATATAATCTGTCCAGCTGCACTAAGTATCTTCCAATCCTCTATTTCCGGTTGCTCTTATAAGAGACGTGAAGGAAGTGCTGTCAAACGCTCCCTCAATATCTGGGGATCCTCCCAGCACCATTTCTCCGTTTTCCAGTGTTCTCTCCACTATACTTACTAGTAGATGGAGTACCGTTTTCATTGATCTGCCTATCCTGGAGACACAATGATCTTGATCGAATGGTCTCTCGCCAAATTGTTGGATATGCATCTAAGGGATAATGTCATTATAGCTCGGGTACATTGTTGTTAATAAGAAGATACGCGGCCTGCTACAGCATTCCTGGGCAAATTCCGTCTAATCGTGAGGATTTGTATGCGTCAAAAGAGTTTGGTTTTCCTGAAATTAACCACTTTGTTGGCGGCCTGCCAGTCGGGTCCATAACCGGAAATTTCCAGGCCTTTGGTGGTATTCTTATCCTTGTTGATCCAAGAAAATGGACACTTAGTAATTCGGTTAGCGCCTATTTCCTGTCGGAAGTGTATTCCTAATGATTTACTGGTTCTTCTTCGAGAGAGTACCCTATGGAGTCTGGTATAAACGCTGAGGTGTTTTCGACACTCGCGCATTGTCCCCTCCAGATAATCTCTTCTCAGCTCTTTATTATCGGTTAGGGATGTCATGTACCCCTCCCAATTTTCCATATGTTCCAATGTCTCCTTCTTTATCTTAGGTCAGGCATCCACCAAGCTTCCGTCAGTTGGTCTACCGCAAGCTGTATTTCTTATTTTACTTTTCGTACCGTGCAGGTCTCTCACCCAAACTAACCCCAGTTCGTTTTACGAATGTTTCGAAAAATTTCTGACTCTCGTTTAATGTGTCTATGATGTCTCATTAAATACAAGCCATTTTTAACAAAATTATTCAAATATGGAGTGCTTATTGTGCATTTGACTGTTTAATATACTGTCACTAAATGTTAATTAAAGAAAAACAAATGAAACCAGTAATATACCATTTATTTGTGATAAGTCATTGGACAACCCTTCAAACTACTCTGTACAGAAATATCAAATCTTGATTGCATTCCACGACTCAGATAGATGGAAGGGGGGCTAGGTAGTGCAATACTTTTGCGCGTGAGTGTGGCTGGATATTAAAATTGTACGAGTAGAACAAGCTGAACACGGGCGGGAATCCTTCTCGAATTCGAACTAAAATCCTTTAAAAAAAAACTAGCTGACGTAATGTGCGCCGTGGGCTATGTATTC
Source organism: Pissodes strobi (assembly GCA_016904865.1). Classification (NCBI taxonomy): domain Eukaryota; kingdom Metazoa; phylum Arthropoda; class Insecta; order Coleoptera; family Curculionidae; genus Pissodes; species Pissodes strobi. The sequence goes on from MU188328.1 coordinate 10,329, forward strand.
ACTCAACTTTTTTTTAATTTTAAAGAACCATGCTTACATGTCGCTATAATTAATTACAGAGACAGGCCCACAAAGTATACATAAATAAAATAAATATGCAATTTATTAAAACCATCTTGCGTCCTTGTTTCATTTGTAAAATATTCTATAGGGGCGCTGATTGTTCGGTGTTAGTTATAAGGCGGTAACTCCGCATTCTGAAAAAGTTAAACTTGCGCCAGCTTTTAGATATTTAGGAACTGAAAGATTCAGGGGCTGGCCATATAGAATTTCGGCCACAATAAACGCACCCTAACAGTCGTACGAGATACAGCCAAATCGTTCTGTCCTGGCGTTTTTGGTTACCATTTATAGCATTAGCCGTGTGTTATAATACAAAAAACCTTTGCCCTTCTCAGCCAGATAAATTGGGATATATTTAGTGAAATGGGCTATATTTTTATTAAACTTCTTTCAAGGCAAGGTTAGAGGTTTAAAACAGTAGTTCGTTCTACATATGCATCAGTTGTCCCTATTAGTTTCGTATGTAAAGGGACTTTTCAGAGACATAATAAGAATGACCCTTTCCTAAATAACCAGTTGCACCTCTTTCATTTATGAAAAAAATAGGGCCTTAACACGTTTTCGTCGCGATAACGTGCATTATCAATGCAACAACCCAGTTATAAAAATAGGGAACAACTTCCAACAGATGAACAGCACCTAAGTACAGTCCAAAGCTTCACACATACAATTACAAATTTACTTGCCAGCTTTAAATCTACCTTTCGAGCAGGAGCGTTTGCTTTCAGCGAAGCTCGATGCTTGAGCCTGATTGGTTACGCCATATTTAAAAATAATTTATTTAATTCATTTTTTTCTTTTATTTTTACCAAGAATAATAAACTCATAAATAAGATGACGTCTTTCTCGTTAGTTTTGAAGTTACTGATCAACAAATCTGATGCATCTGATGTGAATGCGGAAAATAAACGCAGGCAATTAAAATTTATCACCAATCAGAATCAAGGAGAAAAAAAGTTTTCTGCTTAATTTTTGACTGCTTTGTTACTTCATAGTTCATGTTCTAGCATATGAAAAGGGAGCAATTCTTAACGTACTTTTTCGAAAACATACCTATTTGCATATTGTATCTAAAGTTGACATTTTGGTGAAAGTTTTTCTAATTAATTTTGTATTAATATGATATGGTCAAGTTTGGTTGGGTAGGCTCAGTGAACACTATGCTACTAAATATCATAAAGGATGAAAAAAGTATCAGCATCAGCACCCACTTATATTTAATATAAATGAAACCAATGTGAAATTAAGGACTGTTTATCTAATTCCAATGTTGACCACCCTGAAATTGAATGGAAAGACCACCCAAGTTGTTTGTTGTGTGAAATGACGTTACGACAAGTTCAATTTTCGTGCAATACAAATAAAAATTGCTTCTGCTGATCATATACGTCGTTATACTCCAAGAATACTACTTTGAACTCCGATTAATCACTGCTAGTGTCATGCTGACATTAGCACATTGAACTATCCGAAACTAATATAGGATCTAACTGACTGATGGATTGAAAGACTCAACCTAAAATAGTTTAAGCTATTCTGTTCGATAACCAACGCTCTGGCAGATTGAAAAATTCAACTAAAAGTAGTCAAAGCTGGTAAATCTGTAGAATCAACTAATTTAATAAGTAATCAAGTCTCGTATATTAAAAGATTTGATATATTAGAAGCCTCAACAAAATGTGGTGTCATGGCAGACTCAACCTAGAGGGAAGCTAGTAAATAGTAAATTTACTGAAAGACAACCAAACGTAGTCAGATCTGATAGCTTTGAATGTTCAAAGTTTTTAAAGAATTCAAGCAATTCAGCAACTGACAATGTATTTCTTCTGCGTCAGCTTGGAAAAATTAACGTTTCCTTATCACCATGCGACCATGTAACTTTACCGCTCGTTTCCGTCTCTAATAGCAACGGATAAACGAGAATTATAAGTTTTAACAGTCCATTTTTATTGTCATCCCTCCAGAAGGGCATCGCCAGCTCAATAACCAGCATAATAATTAAACATATGACAGTTGCTGATAATCTGGGTGTTCATTAGAGACAGTCGCTTAAGTTCTTCTCAAAGTAGATTTTTTTTAGCTTTCACATGATTCTATGGCAATCCATACGACAAATTGCAGAAGCACAATAAAGATATCAGTGTAAATAATAGTCTAAGTTATAATTTTAGTTGTCAGAGAAGGGTATAGTTGTGTTCAGCAAAGTCGATTATTTTTTAACTTCGCTTAATTACATTTATGCTGAAAGATACTATATCCAAGCACCATATTAAAGTAGATGTGCCATCATAACTTAAGTCAGTGTATGTATTTAAACATCCATGTAAAGAGGTAGCCAAATATCTTAACCTTGTTGTATTTACATATAATCAGTTGTACGGTGTAGGTACCCAATGGGGCAATTTTTATGCGCAAAAATGTCCTTCGTATTACTGGGAAGTATTGAGTATAAAATTTTATAAAAATGTTAATAATAATATTGTTTTCCATACCCCTCTTGTTTAAGATAAAAAGTTACATGAATTTTTTTTTAGTAGGAATTTTTAATTATTTATCTGGAGATATTTGTATGAAATTTTATATTTAGTACTTAATATCTGTTTCTCTTCAGTGACCGGACTTAGTAGGATGAAACTTAGGAATTAAAAAATCAATTATTAGATAAAAGCGAAATTACCTGGATTTCTTAAAATGGTTAAAATATTTGGTCGATCAGCTATAGTAATTGTAAATAATATAAATGTTATTATGTATGTAGGTATTGTTTCATAAATATACATATTTATTTTAGAAATTTGTTTGAATACGTTTAAATATATACCGGGAAACTTGAAGAGTAAACTTCTATTGAAAAAATGGGATTCAAATGACAATACCTCGTATATTCGGATTTTCTAAAATTTCTCTTAGGAAATAGGGTCACAAGTTAAATAAATGCCGGAGATAATGCGTTATATAGTTCGGAGGTTGATATTTTGTGGCTACCCGGTAACCCGGTATATTAATTTCGAAACTAAGAAAAATATTCATGCGAGAGCAATTTTTTCAAAATTTCTCCACTAGAGCGTTATTGAAATTTTCAACGTGGGAATTCTTCGGTCCTGGTCCCAGGGCGTAAATTGCACAAGTGCTTCTTCTTCAGGTGCCATCTTCGGTGCGAAGGTTGGCAATCATCAATGATATGCGTATTCTTGAAACAGCAGATCTAAACAACTGATTTGTTATGCATCCGTACCAGTCATGCAGATTCTTCAACAACGAGTGGCGTTTTCTTCCGACACTTCTTCGTCCCTGAACCTTTCCCTGTATTATCAGTTGAATCAAGCTGTATTTTGACACCCTCATAAAATGTCCCAGATACTGTAATTTACGTTTTTTAATTGTCAGAATTATTTCTTTTACTTTGTTCATCCGTGTTAGCACTTTAATATTTGTTATTCTTTCTACCCAGCTAATTTTTAGTATTCTCCGGTATGTCCAGTGTTTGAAAGCCTCTATAAGTGCCATAAAGCAGCATCTCAGCATTCTGATTTTCAAGGCGAGACTGATATCTCTTATGCAGAATATTTTTTTCATTTTCATAAACGCTGATCTTGCCTTTTCTATTCTAATTCTTATTTCCTGGGAACAGTCGTTGTCTTTGTTGATAATGGTACCGAGGTATTTGTATTTTCTACCTGTTGTACTGGTTGGTTGTGTACGTAGATTTGTTCGACATTGTTTGTTCTTTGCTAATCAACATGAATTTCGTTTTTTTCACGTTCATTCTCAGTCCATATTCTTCACTTTCTTCATTTACTTTGTTCACTCTAAAGTATTTAGTATTTGTATATTTTGGAGTGTGCTTGCTATCAGTACTGTATCATCAGCATACCTCAAGTTATTAATGAGTATATACCGTTTAATACTCCCCTTGTTTCATTGCTTAATGCAGTTTTCATGATTTCCTCCGAATAAAGGTTGAATAGTGCCGATGACAGAACACACCCTTCCCTGATTTCCTTTTCTAATTTCATTTGTTCTGTGGTTTGATTTTAAAAGTGTAATAAGATGGTCGTGTTTTACCCTGTCGAAAGCCTTGTTGTAGTCTATGAAGCATTTGTACAGATCCAGATTTATATCCATGCTTTGTTGTGCGAGTACTTTTAAAGCGTATAATGCTTCCCTTGTGCCAAAACCTTCTCGAAAACCAAACTGCGTCTCGCTGATATCTTGTTCCAATTTCCTATACATTCTGTTATGTATTATTTTCAGGAATGCTTTCAAGGTATGGCTCATGAGACTTATTGCGCGATAATCTGCACATTGTTTAGCGTTGGAACTTTTGGGGATGACTGCAAACGTTGATATGAGCGATTCATTTGGATTGATTTCCGTATTTATGGTGTTAAATAAGTCCAGCAGAATATCTGTATGTTCCCATTCTATCGGTTTGATTATTTCGACAGGTAATTCATCCCGCCCTGAGGCTATCCCACATTTTAGTGTTACGTACACGTCTTCTGACTTCGTTGTCTTGGGTCTGCTTTCCTCCTGTTCATCGATCCATTCTTCGTTTTTTCTGTTATTCTTAAAGAGTTATTCTATGTATCTTTTCCATGTCTTTAGTTTTTCCTCTATTTCGATGATTATTTTTCCATTCTCATCTTTTTGTATGCTAGTTTTTTGTATGTTTCTGTCATTTTTTTAATCCTTTTATACAGATTTAAATCGTCGTGTATAGCCTGTAGTAGTTCTATATCCTCACATTTCTCTTTGTACCATTCCTCTTTGGTTTGCCTTATTTGTTTGTGAATTGTTTTTTGGATATCGCTGTATGCTTTCTTGTCGCCTTTCCATCAGTTGAAATATCGTAGGAGTCATCTATTCTTGTTTTTGGGAACGGGGTTTCTTTGCTAGAATTGTTTCGCCTTCGGAAGGGAAGATTTAAAAACTTCCCGTTTGTTGTTAATATGACATTTTTTGTTATTTGGAATGTCTATCTCTGGTGCGGTGATGTTCTTCAGATTCTCATTGATTTTGTTCTTAATTTCCTGTCTTGTTTCAGTATTATTGAGGAGGGTGAGATCTAAATATGGCTTTCTTTTCTTAGGTGTTTGTTTTTTCAGTTTAATGTTGAATCTAGCCACTACAGGATTATGGTCGGATGAAACTTCCGCTCCTGGGTAGGTTTTTACCGTCGTTATGCTGTTTTTATACCGATCATTTATTAAGATGTAATCTATCTGGTTTCTGACAAGATGTGGGTATTTGCATGTATGAAGTCGTCGGTTTGGATGCTTATGGAAAGGGTTTGTTATAATTAGATCATAGTCTTGACTAAATTGAAGTAGATATGTTCCATATTGTTGTGGAAGATTGATGTTTACCTTTCAATTGGTTGCCTTTTTCTCCACTAATCTTTCCTAAATGATGGAGCCTCTTCGGCTCTGATGTTTTCATCCTGGAGCCAGAGCCGAAGAGGCTCCATCATATAGGAAAGATTAGTGGAGAAAAAGGCAACCAATTATAAGGTAAATTGAAGTAGTCTATCCCCTCTCATTTCTTACTCCAAGTCCCCATTCGCCAACGTATTTGCCAGCTTTACCTTTTCCGATTTTGGCATTAAAGTCACCTAACACCAAAGTGATTTCTCTGGCTTGCATCGCCTGCATAATATTGCTAAGCTCTTCATAGAATTCATCTATCAATTCGTCTGATTTATCTGCTATCGGGGCATATATTTGAATGATGTTAATCTTGGTTCGGAGTTGAAGTATTATTATTCGATCGGATACAAGGATAAAGTTTATTACCGATTTGTTTATCTTCTTGGACACTAAAATTGCGACTCCATACATGTGGTGATTGTCATTGTTATCTGAAAACTGTATTTTACCGTTGGTTGGTTGTTCCTAAGATATCTATATTCATTCTGTCCATTTCTTGCACAACATTGGCCATTTTTCCTGCTTCACATAAGCTCCGCCAGTTCCATGTGCTTATTTTCATGTCCGAGCTTCTTCTGATGTTAATCATAATATTGTTTTGATCTGCGTAGGGGTTTCGCATGCTAACGACCGAAGAAGCCCTACAGTTTTCTGTGCTATTTCTTCTTCTGCCGGATCTTGGTCTTCGATCTCCATGATCAGTAATTGGTAACCTCTTTTGAGACATTTGCCATGATGATTTTTCTTGTGATATCCTTTCGGATCTTTACTGTGGTAGTCATCCCTTGGCTTTCCACATCCATATGCCATTGATTCCTCTAGTAATTCATCCGACTTTGGGACCAACTTCTCGACCCCAGGACTAATAGATGCCCTGACTCATATCAGCTCCTCCACCATAAGCTGTTGGCTAATATAAGGGAGTTGCTTATTCCGGCAACCATTCGGCCGATAGAGCCTCGTTTGTTTTCTAGCAGGGTGCACCACGTGCAGGTGAGGTTACTTTTATCGCTGATATTTTGCAGATATTTAGCTGTCACCCCTTGCACCCCCAAGTGCTAATTAAGATTAAAAACCTAAAAACTTGAAAATACTTGCATTTCGAGGATTATTTTCAAGCTTCAGGACTCTGGTGAAGAAAATGGTACAAAATTTGTCTCACAAACATGAATCCTCCACAACAATATATAACGGAAATATTCGTCTAAAACTCGAAAAGGATGCGTTATATACTGCCTGACAAATGACAATTTTAGTGGAAGCGAGTGATCACGTAAAATATTACCTACCTCGTAGAAGAGAAAGATCGGGATTTGGTAAAGTATACATATACACAGGGCCGGATTTAAGTACAGGTTCTTTAGGGTGCAGCCTATAAGCCTGCACTATAAAAGGGCCCCGCACAACTGTGCCAATGCCCAGGTGAAAAATAAATTTTAAAATCAGATTTTTTGTTGTTTGGTGATGGTAATAATTATTGTTCATCATTTGCATATGGTTTAACTTAACACATTAAACTCACAAACACCACAGTGTTTGGGAGTTTTACCAGTCTGACGAGAATATCTCCCACTGCCTGCCATCGGAAAGTTTCGCAAAGGCGACAGAAAACACGAAACGCAAACGGGAACAAAGGAGACAGCTCTACAAGGCGTTGCTGTGTCATATAAGGAAGGCGCACTTGTCACCTTCTGCATAGTGCCCATAGTGGTGCAGGTGCAGATAGCTTCGACATAGGTATATATTTCAAATTATTTATAGTTGAAGTTTAGAGTGTTTAAATAAATTAGTACGTATAGTATTAAATGTATGTCAACATAAATGCTATACCTAATTGATGTTGAAAGCCCCTCTCTATTGATTAAGGATAGAGACGACATCCAGAACACAATAAAATATCCAGGTATATAGATAAATAAAATAAGTTAATGATATTATGTCATTAAAGAAGAAACGTGGGATTCCACATATGAGCATAAAAGTAACAATAATAAAATGATCTATATCTCTTTAAATCAACAAATTGATACTTGCAAATTTTCTCATTAGCTGGAATATTCTAACAATAGTCGACATGGTGAATCCAGTCAGAATCAAGCGATCCACGGGGTGGTCGAAACATATCACATCCGCGACATAACCTCCCTACGGACTTCCGCTTCGTTCTCGGTCGAGTGAACACGTGTCGGATATCGGCCCTTTCAACTTCAGTTTAGAGGGCGCGTGTTGATCGTTCGGGGATCGTTTTGATTCCCCGAGGAAAAATCGGATGTCCAGCAAGGGACATCCGTGTGGCGGCTCGCTTAATACACTAAGTGAATCAATGATTAAATCACCTTAAGTTGTTCTAGCTTATACTATTTTTCAATTACAATCACTAAAACAGAGCATATTAACTTAAATCGCAAACAAATCAACATAAAATTATAAAATATTGAGTTGTTCAGTCGCTACGAATAGAAGATAAAATCAGAATAATTATTGTATATCGGTATATTGCTCAAAACGCGGCAACATTGTCAAAACGCGCGAAGTTTATTTCCATTCCATGTCGACTCGCCTTTCGCCTTGATTGAATCAACTCCTGTTGCGGTCTATAATGATGCAGTTGTTTACGGTAGTTGCCATGGCAACGCGCCATATTGTCTGCATATTATAGATAAGCACTTATGGGAATGACACCGACTCGAAAGCAAGATTCATTTCCGAATTGGGATATCGGGTGTTTTTAATTCGTGTTTAACAGTGGTTGCGACGTTGCATTTGCATATAGGTGCGTGCATTACTTGTCTGTTTGTTGTTGGTTTTCGGTTCGGTTTTCGATAATAGAACTAAATAAAAATGACTTTACATTTTCCCGGTGTGTTTTTTTTTCTCTTAAAATCTGTTATGTAGATAAAATTATATAAAGTACAATTTGGTACTAGGTACTTTCGCTAGAGTGGAGGGGAAAAGGTAATTAAATTTGACTCACCACTTCTTATTGTCACGAGCCGCTACTGGGTTGGACCCTTAAAAATCCGTGCATGTATAAGATTTAAATGTTTGTGAATATCCAGCCGATGGTGTTCGAACCTTAAAACAAACCGTGCATGTACAAGTCGGAGCCTCCAGGAGTATATACTCGACATACTGGAGGGTCTAAAAATAGTATCTCTGTTCACTAGGGTATGTAACCAATCTGGAAGAGTCGCTCCAGCTCTTGCTAAGCCCAGACAGGAGTCTTTACTGGCTGAATTGCTCACGCAAAGGCCAGCAGAGAGTCGCACTACTACTATTCCTATAGTCTCCGTACAACCCATCACAGAATAATACCTTAATCATAAATACGGCGCAAAATCTCGTTGGGCATAGTGCGGACAAAAACAATTAAATTAAATTTCCATTTCCATAAAGTATATCTGCCAAGCATCTCTCCCAAGGTATTGGGTTAGCTAGTGGTAGAATCTTGCACCATCCTTAACCTTGAGGAAGGGTGGTATATCTGTATCAGACTTGGGAAAAAATTTTGGAGAGATCTTCAACCCCCAATGCTGCCGAACGTAGATTCCAGAAAAAGACGAGCACTAAAGAGTGAAGTGCTTATATCCGTCTCGCTTAAAAGAAATTGGAAGAAATAAAAAATAAAAACAAGGCGAATACGACAAAGGGAAAAATTGCTGGTGAAAAGGATAAGGCCCAGAAACCACAATTTGCCATCAACGTTTTGATGAATATTGGTTATGAGTGTAAAAGCTGGGTACCCGAAGCACGATCATACTCAGGAAAGGATCAAAGTTGCTGCAATTGGTAATGTTTTTATTGCGAGATAATGTCCGTTATTTTCATTATAAATTTAATGTATCATATTGGGTGATAAAGCCCGCCTTTTTGACAGAATCTCAAAATATATGTTTATTATTTGTCTCGTAATTTTATGCGTATGATGCATATGGTTCAAGTATCAATCAAAAATCTTTATCAATAAAGGTAATTTTTATCAAGTTTTGCATTATTTTGTAAGAGTGTTCGATTTTACTCGACTTTCCTCCGGAAATACATTTTAAATAATTTAAGGATTGATTCTATATAAGAAAACATGAATATTTTTTTATATGAACCTGGTTCCAGAAATGCATAGTTTCCAATATACAGGGTGTCAAGCTTTTTTAAAAAAATCGGTTTGCTTATTATTATCTTAAACCGGTTTTGTTGAAATTTGGTAGTATTATCTGTAGACTAATAAGGAAATCATTTAGCTTTAATTACGTTAAAAATATAAAGTCCAGTGGCGTCCCGGGGGGCATCATACCGAATATTATTGACAAAAAAAATATTCGCCACTGACTTTTTTAATTATTTTCTACTTTTTCGTATTAAGCAGCTAAAAATGCAACATTTTTGCTTCTTGAATAATTGTTTGCGTATCTTGCTTCGTTTTCGAGAAAAAAGATCAAAAGCAGTTTGTTGGGGAAACACCCCAACACATGTATAACTTTCGTTTTTCATTGTATAGTTTGGTGATAACACCCTGTATGTATGTAGTATGAATGAGTCATAATTAATGCACGAAGAGATTTATTTCATGTTCATGTTTTTACTTAATGAGTTGGATTCTTCTATTTCTTTTTTGAATTGGTCCATTTTGTCACAATGCTCCTCAATTGTTGCCTCCAATGCTGTCTTCATATTTGAGTTTAATCATATCTTCACTCAAAGCTGCAATATCAAAACGTTTGGCATTTAGGGACTCCACTAATTTTTTTTATTCTCAAGAATATCCTCTTCAAAGTCTTGAGTTAATCTACGGCTTCTGCTATTTTGCAATTCCATTTTTTCGATTATATCATTCAGGGTCGCTATTTCATGATGTAGCTGTCTAATCTTATCATCTTTTTCAATCCGAATTAGATCAATGATATCATTCTTACTCTTAAGATCCATTTTGATGTCATAGTTCTCCTTTCTCAATTTGTCCAAATCCTGTAATAGTGAAACAGTAGAAGAAGAGCCATTTTGTAAGTCAATCTCTTCGCATTGTTGGGAACGATAGATTTTTTGTTCATCTATTTTTTTATGAGTTTTAAAATCCCTTTCTAAACAACTAGGGTGAAATAAATTATATAACAAACAATGCAACAGTAGTATCCATAACCTTCTTGACACAGCATCTAAATCTAAATTTTTTGGAATCCATCCTGTATATTTATCACAAAAATTAGTACCATAACATTAACGTGGTCAACCACAGCTTGATGTTAAAAACAGGCAAAAATCATTGTCAGACTTATCTGTATACCACAGGAAGATAACAATAAATCCCAATACAACGGGATTCTTCGAACAATAGGAGAACAATTTGTATATTTTTAGCAACTGATAACACAGGTTTTATAAAACAATAGGATCTCACTATGTTTTTTAGAATTTACACTACAACCAAAGATACTTTTAGACAATAATTACACCAAAAAATCACATAAGCCTTATGCTTTATTTTGATATAAAACTTAACTAAAAAACTTAAATTTATCAGTCAGTAAAAGCAATAAATGCAAAGCGATATGTTAGACGACCGTCCGCGTCAAAAATCTGCCTTAATAGTTTCAAAAACCTCCCATCTATTCTTTATTTATTTTTATTCATTAAACGGGCAACTTCTGTAACTGGTACACCATCTTCTAGATAAACAATTATTTTATCCCTTTCAACGTAGCTTAACTGAGACATTTTGTATTTAATTTAAAAGCTTTCCAAACTATGCTTTAGAAATTAATTTAAAACTGACGCATATTTTAAAGTCATCCTGACTTTGGAAAGTGACATTTTTTGAAAGTCTGATTTAGACTAGTGTAAAATCGCTGTCCCACTTTTTTATGAACAGAACTGTATTGACCAGTAGCAATAAGCATTTTAATATGTTTTGTGAATTCCAACCTCGGTTTTAGTACCGCCGCGCCGCCATTTCCGAATTAGAATAATAAAACTTGATTATTCCAGTTAACTTTATTTTATATTTTGAAAATGTTCGGTTTTACTCGACCTATATGAAATTTTAAAAAGTGGTATTTTTTATTATTAATACATTTTTTAGGCTACTGAAACACAAATCTATTAAAAATAAATTTTTATTAACAGTACGAAAAATTACACAATAGATACATTGCAGATTACATCTGTAAGAGCGTATATGCTTTGGGATATAGTAATTTAATTTACGAGAAAAGTATTATTTAATTTAAACAACCAAGTAAAAAATTATTTATTTACATTTTCATGGACGTCATGCAACAGTGATGTTAGGCAATGAAGTACGTATGTATATTTTGAATTTATTTATTCATGGGCGCTCTAAAGGGAATATAGAACATATCTACACTCTAAATGGCACAAAAAAGATAAGCAAACATAATAGCGTCTAAAAAAAGCAGTAGCACACGCGTATAAATTAAAACACATTTTAATGGAATTTAGTCCATATTATGCTGTCGCAGAGCGCTCGAGGTACATCTATAGTATGGGCCATATATCTAACGAACTATTTTAGCCCCTTCCGTATAAATTATTTTGCAAAGACACAATAACAAGCCGAAGTCCTATAAAAACACTTTATATATTATCGCAAGAAATATGATAAGTACATAATTTTAAACAAGTCTGACACAAATCTTTGTATATACCTTTAGAAATATTCTGTACCGCTGACCATCTGCACTTCTACTACCTAAAGAATCTAAAAAATACATTCAGACTGATAAATAGTTTATTTCGGACCTGAGAATAAATTACCATACGCAATTCAATTCAAACAACAATACCTCATAACACAAAAAACAACTAATAAATATAATAAATAAAAGCAAATACTTATACTCTGTTTAATGCTTCGTTACGTTTTAAGCTTCATAAAATATATAGGAACTTATTTTTCAGCAGTATTACATGTAATACTTTTTCCATTAACCTATGGACTAGTTACAAAAATAAAATACTACCTAAACTCGGAATCGCTACCGACTCTCTATAAGAAGCGATCGTTTCCGATTATCGATATGCCGGACTTTCAAGTCTTTGAGAATATCCCAAAACAGCAGACAGAAGATAGAATGAGGCGCGAGTCGCATGTAGTTTGCAACCACGCCCTTATAGATGCCATTTACACCTTCTGCTGTCAGTATTTTGGCGAAGCAATCGAGGACACCGTTGTAGAGAAGTCCTTTCCCATTTGCATCGACTCCTGAAACAAGTTAACAATATTGTATATATTTAAATTAGTTGGCTTGGAGTTCTCGTTGACCCATCTGGCACGAACCATGAGAGCGTATCCTCCCGGAGGACGGAGGAGGTATGTTACCTCCTCCGCGAGGACTTGCTCTCATGAATACACTACTAATAAGGATTTTGCTAAAAAGCTCAAATGTGCAGCTTGTCACTGTGTATCGTGCACCAGACGGTGATTTATTTTATTAATTTATCAACGGGCAATTGCCCAATAAAAAGTACAAAATGTAAAATATACTAAAAAATATTAAATAATATATCGACCTAACCTAGTTTTAACAGATATATAGAAAAACATTTAGAAAACAAAACTAACAATCCTAACAAGAACACTTAAATTATATAAAGCTTATTTGTTTTGACAATATAACTAAAAGTAGAGATATCAGTGGTATGTATCACAGACAAGTAGCAAGTTGTTTCTTAAATACTTTTGACTTGCAAAACAGTCTAAATGATTGCTGTAATTATTGGCGAGCCCAGCAGACCTACAAAGGAAGGAGTTTAAGCCGTAGTTGGTCCGATGGGAAGGAACGTGAAAATAATTATTCTGCCTAGTTGGTTGAGAGGGATCATGAATACCAATGCTCTGGGTAAGCCCAGGGCTAAAACTGTTGGAAAGCAGTAAGTTATAAAACATAATAAGATCCCTGTACATGCGACGAACCTGCAGAGTAGTCATGTTTAAATAATTATCAATTTCCGCGTAATTAATGTCTTCAACTGTGTGATGTTCTTTAAATGAAATGTACCTTAGGAACTTGGGCTGTACCCTCTCAATGGGTTGGACATGAAAATTGTAGTGGGGAGACCAAAGACAGGAGCATTAGTCAAGGTGTGGGTGCACCAGGGAGAAAAACAATGTTTTGATAGAAGCACTATGAAGAAAATCTTTGGTGTATTTAGATAAATTCTTCAACATAATGAGATAAGCTCTATACAAAATTGATGTCTTTTATTGTAAAATGATTCTTAGGGTCTCTAAAGACATCCCTACTTATAAAGATATACTGGCAATTGATAGGGGATGTCTAGGCAGACCCTGATAGATTTACTTAAGGTAGACTGTAGTAGGCATTTTCTAGGCATGTAGAATAATAAGCCTTTGAAGGGTTTCAAAAGGAATAGTTGAGTCAAACAGCTCTGGGTTTGTACTGATTTTATTAACAATTTGATTCGTATTTATACGAAAAAGTTCCTAATCTAAATACTGTAAAACATATGTACATGTATATAAAAATGATGATATTATGTTATTAT
>MU188328.1:24350-64098 GCA_016904865.1 Pissodes strobi
AGATTTGACTCCAGCTTCCCATAGGCCTCCAAAGTGAGGCGACGCGGAGGGTATGAAATGCCACTGTGTTCCTATGTTTACTAATTTGTCTTCTAAGCTGGAGGTCTTGATCATATCTTGTACTTCCTTGTGAAGAATCTTACTGGCCCCCACGAAATTTGTGCCGTTGTCACTGTAGATATGTGCACATTGTCCTCATTTTGCAATGAATCGTCGAAAGGCTGCCAAAAATGTATCTGCTGACATGTCGCTGACCACTTCTATGCGAATTCTTTTGGTGGCAAGACAGACAAATATTGCTATGTATCCTTTTTATGCCTTATAACCTCTCCCTTTAGTGGTCTTAATTTGAACTGCACCCCATTACTTGTTCTGTAGTTTCTGCTTTGTAGCGGATACATTTGACACATTTTCATATTGATGATTTGACAGCCCGCTTTGCGTTGACGATCCAGAATTGCTTTAGTGTCTGTGCCAATGTTGTTTGGTTCCCTCCGTGGAGAGTTCTGTCGTGTGCGTCGGTTATGACTAGCTTGGTCAAGTGACAGTTGTATGGCAGTATCATGGGGTGTTTTCTTCCGTATGGCAATTGTGACTTCTCGAGTCGTCCTCCAACTCGTAGTGTGCCTTTGTTATCCAGGAACGGGTTGAGACTCAAGATTTTGCTTGTTTTCTTGATACCGTTTTGTTTGTGCAGCGCCTTAATTTCTTCGTAGAAGTATCTCCGTTGTATATTTCTCTCGATATGTTCGAGTGTGTGGAATTCTGGTACTGACAGTTTGTTTGTATTGTTTTCTTTATTTTTGCAAATACTGATAAATCGTTTGCAAAGTGACATCGTTCTTATGAGCTTGTTTAATGTTGAGAACCTGGCTACTGTTTCATCTTCTTCTGGATTTTTTACTATTATAGCGTGGCAAGTAATTTTTGTTTCCTCTGGAGGAGTGTTAATGATGATATTTTTCGTGGCCACGGTTTTTGGCTCTTTTATCTTAAGCCATTCTGGGTCTTGCCACCATAATGTATGGATTGCTAGCTTTGAGGGTTCCATTCCTCTAGATACGGCGTCAGCTGGGTTTTCTTCACCTCTGATATGGTCCCATTTCTCTTTAGGAATGAGACTGTTTATTTGGATGACCTATTTGTCACAAATGTTTTCCATTTTGTAGGGTCACCTCTTATCCATGACAGTGCAATCATGGAATCTGTCCAAGCATAAACAGCATTGCTTCTGCATTCTCGCTACGGAGGCTCAAGAAAAGGAAGCTAACCAGGTGCTAACCCAATCTAACCCAAGACGTACCCAAAATCAAGGAACATAATCTTAAAAAAAAATTTTAAAAGCAACGGGGTTCGAACCCATGTTTTCCAGGTGATACCCAACGATCTAAACCTCTACACCACGAGAGCTCTTGCGAGAAATTGATTGCATCACGAAGACATATTGTAATACAAGATGGATCGACCAATAGGAGAGGTCGATTTTGATATAGTCGACTACGCCTGTAAAGGATCTTTAAATGCTAATTATACAGGGCGGCAAGAAATTGCTAATTGAGATTAGACAGGGGATCAATTCAATAAATTGCATATTTATATCCGAAGCCTGGAATTCTCGCTGACTCATCTGTATGAATAATGGGAGCGGTATTTCACCTCCCCCAGGAGGACACGTTCTCATGAATACACTACTAGCAGGCATTTTGCTAAAAAGCTCAAATGTGCAGCTTGTCACTGTATATCGTGCACCGGACGCATATACAGTAACATCACCCGCGCTAGCTAGCTCCTCACCATAGGGCGACTGTAATATAAATGTACATTAAATTTAACTGTCTTTCATGTGTTCAGTTTTAGTTAGTCTTTGTTGGTCGTGTCCGAGGAACGAGCGCAACGTGGGTGCAACCAACAAAAGCTAACCCAATACATGATAGGCAGTTACATTTAAGGTACATTTATATTACAGTCGCCCTATGACGAGGAGCTAGCGCGGGTGCTGTATATGCACATTGGACGGTGATTTATATACATTCTTCAACATAATGGGAAAAGCTCTATAAAAAAATCGATGTATACAAGTCTCTTATTGGGTCACTAAACACATCTCTGCGTCGATTATAAAGGTACTAGCAATTGATTGAAAGGGGTTCGATTCCGCACTTCCTCAGGCGTGATATAAGCTGCCCGAGAAAATATTCCACTCAGCAATACGCCGAAATTGTATAATGGAAGCCTGGAGTTCTCGTTGAGCCATCTGTATGAACCACAAGGGCGGATCCTCCCGGGGGGGCGTATTTTATCTCCTCCAAGAGGACCCGCTCTCATAAATACACTACTTAAAACTAAGTGTGCAGCTTACCACTGTATATCGGGCATCGAACGCATATACAATAACACTGGCTATAGGGCGAATGTTATATAAATGTAGATGTACATTACATGTAATAACTGCCTTTCATGTGGTGGGTTAATTTTTGTTGGTTGCGCCCCTGGGACTTGCGCTTCCCTCGCTTTAGGGGCGCAACCAACAAAAACTAACCCAGCACATGAAAGGCAGTTACATTTAATGTACATTTATGTAACAATTGCCCTATGGCGAGGAGCTAGTGCGAGTGCTGTTACTGTATATATGCAACGGACGGTGATTTAGATAAATTCTTCAACATAATGGGAAAAGCACTATAAAAATTGCTCTATACAAGTCTCTTATTATAAGAGGGTTCTTAGTGTCACTAAACGCATCCCTGCTTCGATTATAAAGGTACTGGCAATTGATTGATGGGGGTTCAATTCCGCACTTCCTCAGGCATGTCATTGGCTGCCTGAGAAACTTCGCTAACTTCCATCATTCTAGCTAATCCACTTAGCGCGCAGCGCCAGCGATACGCCGAAATTTTATATTTATTGTGAAGCCTGGAGTTTTCGTTGAGCCAGCTGCATGAACCATCAGAGCGGATAATCACGGAGGAGGTATTTTACCTCCCCCCCAGGAGGACCCGCTCTCATAAATGCACTACTAACAGGCATTTATCTGCTGATTTAGATAGATTCTTCAACATAATGAGAAAAGCTTCATAAAAAATTGATCTATAATACAAGTCTCTTATCATAAGATGGTTCTTAGGGTCACTAAACACATCCCTGCTTCCATTATATGAATACTGGCAATTGACTGATAGGGATTCAATTCCACAGTTCCTGAGGCATGTCATTGGCTTCCCGAGAAACTTCGCTAACTTCCATTCCAGCTAATCCACTCAGCGACACGCTGACATTTTATATTTCTATGTGAAGCCTGGAGTTTTCGATGGCCCATCTGTAGGAACTTGAGATGAATTCTTTCTATGAGATAAGCGATCGAGCTCATTGAGGCATATGCATCTTTAGTTTTCCAACAATAAGGGGTGTGTTTACCATTTACCATTAACATATATTGTTTTCTTTATCTCGGCGACTTTGAAGTGATCTAATATTAATAAAGGATTCAATTTTAAAGAATGTTAGACAGAATCCAAGTTTATTGGTGCTGGGATTCCATGTGTATTATTCCAGAGAGCTCCTGCATGAAATCACTTGTTAGACACCTCATAAATATCAATTGCCTATATAATATGGCCCCTTATGATATATCATGAGAACAGACTTTCATTTAAAGCTTTATATTGTCCGCAAGGAGAAGACATTGGCATTATTCAAAAAAATATATCAAGTCGTTAATAATAATAAAGCATAGAAAAAGGGGTCCCAGGTGGCATCCTGCCCTTGCAACACTCCATATAGGTTATTCTTGAAAGTGAAGTTATTGTATTGCACAATTTGTGACTCTCAAGTAGCTCTGAGCCTTCAATATGCATAGCATTAGGTTTAGATAAAAGTATTTCATGATTAGCCCTGTCAAACGCATTAGAAAAGTCCGAGTAGATAAAATGCATCCGGGAGCCTCCTTCCAAGTCCTTGAAAGTGAAAATTAAATTTTACATCGGCATATCAAGCTCGGTACTCTTTTCTGCGTCAAAACCAAACTATAGAGTCAGGATACACGGACAAAGTTCCGATTCTATTTTTGTCAAACTATTGAACTCGATGGGTCTATTATTCATTACTTGAACCTCGTTCCCAAAATATTGGAATATATCCCAATATTAGAGACAAAAGTATCGGGTTGGAAAAAACTACACTCCTTCAGAAGAAGTGGTACGTTTCACTCTAGAATATTCCATAAGACACCAGGTCCACCCCGTGCGGGTGTTGCTCCTCTTGTAACGGAATATAAGCTTATTCCGCTCCACTAAATTCAGTTCAACTACGAATGATTTTCGATGTTTGGAATTTGAGTCGCCAGTGACATCTCTATTCGCGAATGGCTATATTTCGTGCAAGTAATTATTTAGAAGCACTCGTACGCTGGTTTATACCTACAATTTGTGAAATTATTTCACTGTAGATTACTATATTTAATAGTGACATCTATTCATGAATGGGCTTATCTCGTGTGGTTGGTAATTGGGGAGCGCAGTACGCTATTTAATACCTACAATTTATGAATTTCATTTACTATAGATTACTATATATTTAGTATATATTGGGTATTTCTTTGGTCTGACGCTACGTGACCTAATGTGGTAGTCACATGATATAAATTATCTAATTAAAACATTGGAAAGCATAATTTGAGGAACGTCTTAAAATTTTGGAAGCGAGGTCGTTTGTCTTTGTTGCGACGCTTGACGGGTAAGTGCTAATTTTTTATCTTAAAATATTTCATTCATCTTGCAATATATTTCACTTCATTTTTTCATTTTTTATGTACCTATATAATTATCAATTGTTTCTGATCCGCTTAATCGTATTTGGCTAAAGCAAGAATTTAGCATTTTTATATTACACTTTCAATTAGCTTACAGCTTTAATAATCTTAATTTTGTCGTAACCGTTGGGTTAGGATACCGATTTGTTGGTGAATAATTGAGTCTTTCATTAGTCAAATTCATGTTATTTGAAAGAGG
This sequence comes from Pissodes strobi, assembly GCA_016904865.1. Classification (NCBI taxonomy): domain Eukaryota; kingdom Metazoa; phylum Arthropoda; class Insecta; order Coleoptera; family Curculionidae; genus Pissodes; species Pissodes strobi. Next base: position 29,357 of record MU188328.1, read on the forward strand.
TGTAATCCAAATTTACAGAGAACGTAATTATTTCATCGTTTAGCGGTCACACACATTATTTTACGTATTCCCATTCAAATTGAACATTATTATTTGGGGAATTCTCGGAGTAAATTTTATATATTTCTGCAAAGGCAGTAAATTGAATTTTCAGTAGAATTTCTCCGAATTTTCGCTCATATTATTGCTGGTTTTAATAATTTTTCTTTCCAGGCTTATTTAATTAAATTCTCAGTTTATTGGTTACATCAAGCATATAATTATTGGCACTCACCCTGTCTCGTCTCAACAGTGATGTACCGACATTAATTTTCATTTATGAGAGGTTAATCTCACATGTGTAAATTTATCTGTTTTTTTTTATATTTTATCTAAATCTCTATCTCGATGCGAGATAGTGATTATCTTATCTTTATCTTTAATGAACTGAGGCGTAATTACGCTCAATTATTGTTTATGTGCCAAGGGCCAAAATAAAAAGTAATAGAAATTATTTATTTGGAGTTATAAGACTCGTTTATAGAGAGGTTGTACCTCTATTTTTCTGTTTATCATTAAATTCAAGTTATCGTTTATTTGGGTTTGCCGAGAGTCACTGTATTGGAACGTAATTCCATAATTTTTTTTATATTTTTAAATTTCAGTCATAACTTCTTTTGAATTTCATATCTTAAAGTAAAGAAAAAGGATATCTTGAGTAACAGTAATTATTTATAATTTTTGCTTAACTTAAAATTGTAATTCAAGGTTGTGATTATATCTGCTTTGGCCAGTAAATTTTCAAATTGTTGTTTACTTCCTCATGTTCAGCAGTGTCACTGATGTTCACATGATATTTCCCTGAATATTAGTTAATTGGCAGTATACGTTGGTCTAAGACTTGTCTATTTCTTCTTTCATGTTTCGACTGATTTGAGACGCCGACGACAGCTGTACCATGCAAATTGGTGGGAATCATCACATGGATTACCTATAAGTCCTTGATAACCCTAACTCAATTGAACTTGGGAACGTCAGAAGCGGTTCCAGTGGAGGTCCCAAGACGATCGCATGGTTACAGAATAACTGAACAAAGTTAAGCATCAGTCAGTCAGAAGATAAATTTATGGTAAATACCAACTATCTGTTATAATAAAAACATTTTTAATCTTTTAATTTTAGTTCTCATCACTAAGTAAATTTATTCATAAACTTTATTTCAAATAATTTCATCAATTTATACTTGTAATTTAATTATATTGATAATCTTCATTTCACATGATACCATCACTCATATTTGTAAATTAATTGTAAAATTAATATATTGTTGTTTGAATTCCTTTGTTTAATTTATCGGAAGATTGAGGTTTGTGTGACACGAATTAAAAGGGCATATTTCTGATATTCTTATCTTTATAGTTATTGATATTTAAGTATTCATATTCAGTTCGCATTGTCTCTAGGAACTCTGGCGCCCAAACAAATTTCAGTTAATAAAAGAGACAATCCACCCCCTAAAGAAAATTAAAACGAGTCTCATGCATACAAAATGGCGCACAATGCCATTCTTAATTAAATAAATTAACTTTCGCTACAAATTGGCGAGTGAGCTAGCTTTCATTACAAATTGACGCGAAACTGATTTTATCACACTCTCACTATGTTCGCACCCTAAGACATCAGGACCTGGTTCTATTTGACATATAGATGCACATAAACATCTGATATTAAAATATGATAAGCATGTGTGATAAATATGTGTAGTAAAGGTGGAACATGGCAGAATGGATAAATAATTTACAAGCACATCAAGTGATCAGATCTATATAGGTATCTATGGATATGGAGAAGTTTTTGAATTACCTTGGTTATATAGCCTCGTCGAAACCACGTCGAATGGATTTATCATAATGGTCTGGATAAATCCGCTAAAAATACTAGCAACGAATGAGGTAAGCATCGGCGAACTTTTTAAATATTCGTTTTCTTTTAGCTTATCTTTGGACACTGCAAACGTCGTTAGCTGAGCTGACGAGCCCACCAAAGCTCGGACCATTGTTCCAACTACTCCTCTCCATAAACCGGACATCTGCAAAATTAATAAATTTAGTGATTTGTTTGCATTTTTAGTGGTTTTACTTGCTTAAAGATTAGCTAGAGATAGTGCCGCAACATCACTCTCTTCTGTCCTGATGCGTTTTTTGGGAAAACACCGCGACATATGCAATCAAATAAATAAATAGGCAATGTTTACAGAATTAAAACAATATTAGTTCCAAATGGGATTGCTGAATTCTTGTTAAATAATGATTCTATATCGTTTTACTCTACGCAGTCGGAAGCAGTCCTCGAAAATTGAACTCGAGCAATGTAAATAACGAAAGTATGGCTACTCGATGTACTGATGTACGGCATTATACACTGACGATGATTGTCATTTCAGAAACTTAACTCGTAGGTTTTTGACATATTTGGAGTATCCAAGCAGCAGTAGCAGTTAAAAACTTCTAAAAATCACTTAATTCTAGTTATTCTTTAGCGGATTAGTTTGCTTTCTTTGACGATTTATTAGACGACTTTGGCAGTCGTTGGCAGGTTATTTAATGAATTATCATCGATTCTCCACTTAGCACTTACCCCGTTTTTAATATAGATGGTTCTAATAGCTCTGAGTGCCCCGCTATGTCCGTGCTGATGTCCAACCGCGATTTGCTCGGCCGCTTGGGATTGCAGTTGCGTTTTAATAAGAAACAGCGGACTTCCAAAAAAAGCACCGGTTGCACCCGCGAAAGCACTCCCGAGGGCAGTTCTATATAATACTGTTTTCCCCGAAGCGTCTGTCATTAGGCCGTTGTTGTCCAATGTTTGGTACAATCCTTAAAAGCAAAAATAAAATTATATAGGTATCGTATCGTATACCTACTGTCAAATATATATTCTTTAAAGCCCTAATATAAGAAAATAATGCTTATCATTCCATTTGATAATAGAATGTTACCCGTAAACAAGAATCTTACTGTAACACCACTGTGAGGCGAGCAATTTATACTATGAAGATGGGTGAATCATTTCACCCATCCTCTTCGAAAGTCGCTCGAGTGCAACCTGTTCCAAAAAAGGCAAGAGAACCACGCCCTCATACTATCGCCCAATTGCCATGCTTCCAATAATCTCCAGGTCATGGAACATGTAGTCAATCAGCAACTACTCAAGTACCTTGAGAATAACAGAAAAATCAGCGATAATCAATACGGCTTTCGCAAAGAGAGATCGAGAGGAGATATATTGGCCTATGTCACTGTTATGTAGAGTAGGGCAATTGAAAACTACGGAGAGTCTCGAGCGATTGCGTTGGATATTTGGAAGGCATTCGACAGAGTTTGGCATGACGGACTGCTCAACAAACTGCCGTCCTTCGGACTGCCACGCCAGCCTCACTCTGCAGCTGGCTTGCCACTTTCCTTCAGAACCGATCTCTGCACGTTGCAGTTGATGGATATATCTCGGACACATCCACCATCCACGCGAGCGTGCCTCAGGACGAAATATTTTCACCAACTCTGTTCCTCATCTATATTAATGATCTGCTGATCGAAACGAATAATCCTGTTTACAGTTTTGCAGATGACAGTACCCTTGTCTTCCACTTCCACCAGCGACTGAGACTCATCATCGCAGACAGGAGCAGATTACAGCAATTAATCAAGACCTGGAGAAAGTTCAAACTTGGGGCAACCGAATTTTGATTCAGTTTAATGCAGCAAAGACCCAAGCAGCCACGTTTACCAAGAGGGCCAATACAGCGGGCCTTGACATCATTATGGCAGGATCGATCATTCCTTCATCCTCGTCAATCGGACTCCTGGGTGTCTCGGTCAACAGCAATATGTCCTGGTATGACCACGTTGCTCACATCGCAAAATAAGCCTCCCAGAAGCTTGGTGCGCTTCAAAGCGCAAATAAGACAGCGGTTAGAATATTCCTCACATATTATATGTGCCTATATGCATATAAAACTCGCACTCTGGCAACAGATGAAAAAATCTCCGAACTGCAAGAAGAAATGAAAACGATTCACTGGGACGTCATAGGCTTATGCGAAATCCGAACAAATTATCTTAAACTCGGGTGACATATTGTATTATAAAGGCGACGAAGATAACACCATAGGAGGTGTCGGCTTTAAAATAAACAAGAAACACGCCAAAAACGTACTTTAGATTGAAAGTATAAGTCCAAGAGTCTGCTATATTGTCCTAAAAGTAAACGAAAAATACTTTACTAAGATTATACAACTGTATGCACCAACTTCCACCCACTCAAACGAAGAAGTGGAGTGTTTCTATGATGACATCCAACAAGAAATGACCAAGATCTCGACAAACTCTACATTTCTAATCGGCGACTTTAATGCCAAACTAGGTACCAAAGATGACGACATAGAAACAGCTATAGGAAATTTTGGCGTGGAAGAGAGAAATGAGCACAATGATCTTAAAATTCCCTTTCTTTGCTGTGAACACCTTTTTCAAAAGGAGTCCTGATAGAAAATGGACCTGGTGCAGCCCTAACGGTAACACCAAGAACGAAGTAGACTTCATAATTACAGATAAGAAAGAAATAGTCACTGATGTCACTAAACGTACTAAACAAATTTTCTATCGGAAGTGATCACAGAATGGTAAGAGGAAATGTTGTTCTTAGACTAAAAAAGGAGAGAAGAAAATTAATAACTAAAGAAAGAAGTAACAGAAAGTGGACTGAAGTAGATAATGAAGAAGACTACGGAAAAGCCATCGACAACCATCTAGGTGTATTTGAAAATCAAGAGACAGAAGAACTTACCAATACCATCATTAATACTGCAAACAAATAACTCTGCGCAATTGGTGAAAAGAATCCTGGAAAACTTAACACAAAAGAGAAGATGAATAAAAGAAGAGAACTGAAGAAATATACTGAAAATAATACCGAATTACGCCAAGATATTTCGAAATCGAACAGAGAGGACATCAGCAGATATAACACAGAAAACACAACGAAAATTATAGAAGAAACCAGAAGTATGAAGATACTGAGATACTAAGAGTAAGCTTGAAAATATTTATGGTGAAATTGTGACAAGTAAGAAAGAAATAATAGAGATTGTTGAAAAGTTCTATACGACTCTATATCATGAAAACGAGATTGAAGAAAGGCCATCTATTAGGAAAGTGCTAAATGTAGGCTCAGAAGACATGCCCGAAATAACAGCAGAAGTTAGAATGTCCTTATTGGAGATGAAAAATAATAAAGCTCCAGGAGATTATGACATAGTATTAGAGGTTATCAAAAAAGGAGATCAGAAATTACTAAAAGCTGTCACTAGACATTTCAATCTATGCCTAATAAATGCGACAACATCAACAGCTTGGAACAATGCCATAATTATCTTAATATACAAAAAAGGCAATATATCCAACTTACAAAACTATAGGCTCATTAGCCTTTTGTCACATCTCTATAAGCTGTTCACTAAAATAATCACTAAACGTATTGATTTCAAACTAGAACTATACCAGCCTAGAGAGCAAGCTGGCTTCAGAGCAAAATTCGGTACAAATGATCACCTAGTGGTAAAAAATTGGTCGCGAGAACCAAACATGCGTGGGCCGCAGATGGAAAACTGCGTTACGTATTTAAATCAGACATTCCAACCTGCCCTAAAAGAAAAAGTGTTTAATCAATCTGTACGCCCTGTTATGGCTTATTATCGCGCAGAAACCCTTACTCTCACCAAAAAAATCAACTGAGAGACCGGATTGCTGAACGCGCTATGGAGCGCTCTATGCTAGGTTTTACTTTGAGAGACAGGGTAACGAACAATGTAATTCGACAAAGAACTAAAGTCACAGATGTAGTGGAAATAATTACAAATCTGAAATGGAGTTGGGCGGGCCACGTGGCAAGACAGGGAGATGACAGATGGAGGAACAAAATTATTGAATGGCGACCTAGACAGGATACTTATAGAAACAGGGGACGCCCTCCAACCCGGTGGACCGACGATCTTAAGCAAGTATCAAACAACTGGATAAATGAAGCGCAAGACCGTTCCAGATGGAAATCGCTGAGGGAGGTCTATGTCTTGCAGTGGACAAAAGAGTCTACGTGATGATGATGATGATATGGGGTGCCGCACCAAAGCTCACCCTAAAGCTGCAGACGTGTGGCCGAGATGTCTCTGTTTTCGGATACTTTATTCTCGCCAGATGTCCCCAGGATTTGGCCCGCCTCATCCCGCCTCTGGCAACTCTTGTCAGACAGTCACGACAGACGACGAGAGCGCACCAGTTCGTCGTACAACTGGAAACACCTAGAACATCGCTCTTCAAGAACTTCTTTGTTTGTCGCACTGCATCACTGTGGAACTCACTCCCAGGTCATCTGTTTCCCACTACAACTATTCAAGAACTGTATCAATGAACATCTTCGCACACACACTAGTCGTCGAGCGCTTGGTGTGTGCTTGCTAGGTAGCTGTCTTGTGACTTTTGGGTTGAAGTATTTCAAAATTATTCAATAATTTAAATTCATCAATTATGGCGTACTCCATTCCAGAATGAGTAGAAATAATTGAGCTTTATTTTAAAAATGATGAATGTGGAACGACATTTCGCGAAACTGGTTCCTCAGAATTAAAAGAGGCAGATTAAAAATCCGGTACTAAATGAACCTATTGAGGTAGCAATATTGGGGCAAATTGCAATGGATAATACGTTGAGTACAACACAATTGGCCAGTGCAACGGGAGTGTGTTGTACCAGTAGCCAGCGTCTATTAAAAAAGTACCATCCCTATAAGATTCGATTAGTGCAAGAACTAAATGAAGACGACTTTGATTGTCGTTTGCAATTTTGCGAAATTATGAGTGAACGAGCAATTAATAATGGTAATTTCCTATTTAATGTGTGTTTTTCGGACGAGTGTACTTTCTTTTTGAACGGTTTAGTCAATCGGCATAATTGTCGTTACTGGGCTGATACCAATCCAAAGGTTTTTCTCAAGGTACATACACAACACCCTCAAAAATTGAAGGATGGGCTGGCATTTTTGGAGATTTTTCCTTCCTGGAAATTTAACAGGTGATGTGTACCTGGATTTACGCGAAAATACCATCGACCCAGCTCTAACGAATATTATAGAGAATTACCCTGCATACATTGAAGAGGAATTAATATTTCAACAAGACGGAGCTCCTCCACATTACTCGCAAAATGCGAGAAATTATTTAAAAAATACGTTTCCAGGTCGCTGGATAGGATGAAGGGGTACATATAACAAGCAAAGTTTATACTACTTCACCTGCAACATTGGAAGAACTGCGAGGACGATTAACGTATGTCGCGAAGTAACACCGCAAATGCTCCAGAACGTACAACAACGGTTTGAAGATAACATGTATCACTGTATGGAGGTTGGAGGTTGGTGGCCAACATTTCCATCATTTACTTGATTAAAATTTTATGTAGAATTAAATAGGTTTTTGAATAAACGTATTGTTGACATTTCAAAGCTCGATATTTTCTAAACGAGCGGACCGATTTTCAAAAGCAAAGCAGCAATGTCTAGAGAATCAAAAGCCCTTTTTAAGTCAAGCGACACCTTGGCCCCTATTCCTATTAAAAAAAAATTGAAGGATAGCGCCCCCTTTTAGAGGGTTGAAGATATCGCAATGGTTTTTGAGTCAAAAGTTGTCCCCCTGACAGACAAACTTGACGTGTTTTTGCATTTTTTTCGAAAGAAATTTCCCCTGGCAGTTATGCCTTGCAGTACGTTTTGGATGGGCCAACCAAGAGTTAATGATATATCACCCTTACCTAATCTAACGAAGTTTCGAATTCCATGCAAAATCATGGCAACTCCGAGACCTTTCTGTAGCCCTCTGATGCCCTCGTTTTTCGCCACTACATAGCCGGCGTGAAATACGTTTTTGTAGTATACTGCATGCTGGCCCTTCGCCTGCAATTCGCCCTGTAGTTGCATTCTCGTCTTGAGCACGTCGAACGGGTTACTGAAAAGGCAGGCTCCGCTAGCGGCTAGGCCACCGCAAACGAAATCCATTTTCGAAGATATTAACCTACAAGTTAAAAATTTTGATTTTCAACTGAATGATTAAAATATATTCATTGAAATTATTGCTATAAGCTTTTTAGGTTATGGCATGCAACCGTTTAAGTTGGAGTTCGAACTTCGTTCAGCAATTCCGATGGATAATGGTTCTTACTCAAAGAGTACCTACATCTAAAGTCCTTTTCACTTATTTTCATATTTGAATGTAAATGGAATTTGGTTCCATAATTTGGTGAATTAATTTTCTTGTCAAACACCATACATGGAGATTTTAATGATTAAAAATAATCTGAAAACTGGCCATTGGAAGGTGATAATGAGAAATGATAAAAATAGCTTATCATACAACTCGCGTGGCAGCTGTCCTAAATTTAGGATGTCACACTGACGTTTACTATTTGTTATTAAGCCTAGTACAAACTATGCTATGATTAGGTGGCTTAAGCATTAGAACCAATGACGCATAAGAGATTAAAACCAAGATTAATTTTATTCTATTATTAGCGTCATTTCAGTTTTGATATACATAAATATACATATTTTAATTTCCGTATCAACAATGTGTGAATGCAGTGTTTCATTAGTAGCAGATTAGGAGCAGACAGAATATGTAGATAGATTTGCATGAAATAAAAGAAAAAATCATCAAGTATACTAAATTCAGTACATTTAACTAAAAATTAATCGTTAGATATACTCACTTTTTCAAAATATTCGTGAAAACTTAATAATTAATAATAATAATAATTTTTTTATCATTTTAATGACGAATAAAAATCACCAAAGCAATTAAATAATTAACATAATTATGTCAATCTTTGTTTAGTCTTGTTATAAGTCGCTTATCTTCACGATTTTCTTATACAAAGAAATTTGAGTTTTTTTGGCATGGATAGTGCCCCAAAAAAGTACTGGCATTTATCAGTTCGATTATTATATATTGTAAACTATTCACTATAAAAGAACACTCAGTATAAAGTTTGAACTTGATGCTTGATCTTGAAACATAATTATTATAATTATTATCTAAACATGTTTTAGAAACAATCAGTAAACTTCCAACAAATTTTAGTACAAAAGATCAAGCGGACCGAGTAAACGGCAACTTGGTTCAGTTCGTGGATTCTTTAGAGAGCGCACTGGCAACAAGTTCACCCCACTGTTTATCTAGAGCTATTTTGTACCTTCACGGGGAAGGCTCTTGGGTGTTTAACCAGTTATTTGGTACCTTAACGGGAAAGACTCTGGGGGCTTAAACTCTCTTTTGCATTTTGTTCCTTTACGGAATATGCACAAATAAACAGTTAAAAGAAAAATAAAAATAAGCTAATTAAAGTCAGATCTATAAAGTAACCCAAGCAACTCTCCCAGCATCAACATAATTTAAAGGAAGCCTTAATTTGTCTCATGAAACCGAACGGGTGGTGTCTGACAAGTCTTCAACGAATAATCATGCGTTCCACGCTTCTCTGATAAAACAAATCCAACTTTGACATGTGGTGGAGGGTCGTTCTGATTCCCGTACATTGGACCTGGGACCATGGACTCGTCAAGGAGATATCCTTTGGAGGTGCCGTTCTGTTTTCTAGTGCCGTTTATTGGAGGCAGCCCTTCAGATCCCTAACCCCGTAGGCGTTTCAGTTATTTAGATGCAGTCAAGTCACATGGTGGAAGTGCCTTTTCGACCATTCTACAAGTAACACCATTCGGACCCAGGTAGACATAACAAGTGTATCGTAATTTTTTGTCTTCAAGCCATTTTGACAAGTGCCGTTTCGATTGCTGTGCACCTTGATATACAGGGTCAGTCAAAAAGTTTTTTTTCTTTCATCAGAAATAAATCTCCAAACACAATTTATAGCCATTAAGATCTACAAGGTAAAATTCGTGTACTAGCTTCTCTTCAGATTTGAGATACCATCAATGAACATTACTAGTGTTACAGAGATTAGTGACTTCGAGTTGTTCATCACACATCTTCCAGAGGGAGTGAATCTTTTCCGCGGGAAGTGGATGAACTTAATATCAAACAGTTGTAGCGCATAATTGATGACAAATTAAGTCCGAGGCAATGTCAAAACTGGGTACAGCAACCACGCCATTCTCAATCTTTTCTACAAGCTGTGTGGGCATAAATAAGTAAATATCTATGCAGAAAGAGGCACTATTTAAGTCACCTTAACGATGGCCAATATGGGTACCACCGTCGATTGACTAATTCAATCATTGGATTACGGTTCCATTGTTTGGTCCCCTATATACAACTGCCATGCTTACTCAGTCAAGTCAGTTCATTGACATATTTAATGATCAGGGAAGATGGCACTTATCCTCAGCGGGGTCTGAACCATGACCTTATCATGTCGAGATCTACCAACACTATTCAAGAATCGTGTCAATCAACATCTTCGCACAAACACCGCTCGTCGAGCGCCATAGGATCTCCCTTTAGTGTGTGTGCCACTACCATAAAAAAACTAACCTTTGACATCTAGTGGAGAGGAAGGAATTGGATAAAGAACTCTAAATGACTTTTTAAGGGCAAACACAAATCGGCAAGCATAAGCAGTAGCTTTAGACATATCCAAAGCATTTGATAGGGTGTGGCAGGACGGATTATTAAGCAAATTGACAGCATACAGACTACCACCAGCAGTGCTTCTATGGCTTTCCAATTTCTTAAGGAATCGAAGCATCCGAGTTGGTATTGACGGACATCTCTCGGAGAAATTTAAAATCAATGCCGGAGTTCCTCAAGGGTGTATATTATTTCCCACACTGTCCCTGCTCTATATCAACGATCCATTAGACAGGACAAACAATCCTATTTATAGCTTTACAGACGACAGCACTCTTATATCCTCATACATGTCGCGGACTCCAATTTGCTGCTCGTTCCAAACGCGACCGAGAAAATCAGATTGGTGTCATCGATGAGGATATGAATGCCATCGTGAGGAAAATAATGTACAGTGCGCAGAAAAGACTCAAGCAGCTGTCTTCTCAAAAAACGCAAACACCGCAGGACCTAACTACGAGTACTCTGTAGAGCAAAAAAGTTGTATACACCTTATCAGCTCTTGCTGCTCTATAAGACCATCTCTGGAATACTGTTCCCACGTGTGGAGCTCGGCACATATTTGACTCCATACAGTGGAGGGCAGTCCGTCTTGTGGATGACCCAGAGTTGACTAAGTACCTTGATAGCTCTGAACATCGAAGAAAAGTGGCAGACCTATCTTGTTACTACATCGATATAGTACTACGGAAGGTGCTCGAACGAACTGGCACTTATGATTCCACCCAGAGTTTGAGTTAGTTTAGGTTAGATACAGGCTGCTCATTGAACATACGATTCAGTTGCGAACACCTAGAACATCCCTGTTGCGGGACTCCTTTGTCTGGAGGAGTGCATCGCTTTGGAATGGACCTCCGAGTAACACCTTTCCCAAAACCTACAACCTACAGCGCTTCAAGTCCAACGTCCACCATCTGCTCCCTACGCGCACCGCTCGTTGAATGGCATATGATTTTCCTTTTGTGTGTGTGCCGAACATAAAGAAAATATCTGAAAAGGTCGCAGTGTGTATGGTAATAGCCCCTAAACTAATATATAATCTAACTTCTTCTTCTTCTTCAGGTACCTATCCGTTTCGGATGTTGGCAATCATGTTGGCAATTATAACTTTGTTTGTAACAGCTCGAAACAGTTCTGCTGAGCTTTTCCAGAACCAAGTCCGTAAGTTCCGCAACCATGATGTTCTTCAGGGCCCCTCTTTTATCCAGTACCTTTCCTTGTATTATGGTTTGCAGTAGGGAGTATCGATCTTTATTTCTCATTACATGCCCCAGATATTCTAGTTTTCTTTTTTTAATGGTGTACTCCTAGATCTTTTTTCACTCTTCTTAGCACTTCTATGTTTGTAATGTAAGCTGTCCATGGTATTTTGAGCATTCTCCTATACAGCCACATCTCGAATGCTTCCAGATTTTTAGTGGCGGCTTCTGTGAGTGTCCAGGATTCTACGCCATACAATAAAACAGAAAAGACATAGCATCTTAAGTGCCTTACTTTCGTTTCAAAAGATATGTTGGGACTTTTGAAGATGGCACTCATTTTGTGAAATACCGTCCTTGCTTTTCCTATACGACATTTTATTTCTTGTGCACTGTCCCATTATTCATTTATGATGGTTCCAAGGTAGCAATATTGTTGAACACGTTCAATTCGAGTTCCGTCGACATATAAGTAGGCGATCTCCATTTACATCTCTTTTGCTGATGATCATTGGTTTCGTTTTCTTTGCGTTGATATTAAGACCATATTGTTGACTATACTGCGCGATATGGTCCATTCACCTTTGCAGTGCTTCCAAGCTATCTGCTATCACCATGGTATCATCTGCATATATTATTCAACTTCATTCAAAAGGATACCTTCTTCTACTCCGTTAAGGGCTTTGTTGAAAATTTTTCGGAATACTAGTTACAGCACGGGTAATAAGAATGCGATAAAAAAATTGATTTCACTCAGCCCCTACCAAAACAGTTAAAAACAAAACTACTGCTACTGACGGCCTTCGCCGCCACCTGTTTTTGTAGGATTTTTTCTTCTGCCCCTCAGCCGTCGAACTGCATCAGCGGCAAGTTCGACTGTACGTCACAGTTGACGTCTCTGCATCTTTGGATTAGGACTTGAATTCCAAAGAGTGCCTCTCTGGTTCCGACTGTATTTATAAAACCAAATTGATTTTCGGATATCTATTTTTCGCATTTGTTGTGAATTCTTCTGTGGTTGATTTTAAGAAACAATTTTAGCATGACTCATCAGACTGATGGTCCAATATTCCTCGTCATCCAAGATTTCTTTTTGGTTTCCTTTTCTGGTTTTAAAAATTCTTTCTTTGTTGAATCTATTATCTTGGTGAATTCGTGAATCTCCGCCTGCATCCCATTCACCTCTTTTAATTTTTTTACCTTTGCGTTTACGTATTCGCTTGCTTTTTGTTTCATTAGAGGTTGTTGTAAAGCCTTCATGTCATATTGAGGAATCATTTTCTTCTTAACTTTGTTCAGTTTCACTCTTACTCCTACTAGAGGTATATGATCTGATTCAATGTCCGCCCCAGCATAAGTTTCAACTGAATTAAAGCATTTTCTGAACATCTTGTTAACTAACATATAGTCAATTTGGTTACGGACAATGTTACTAGGTGTATCGGCAGGTGACTTCCATGTATATAGTCTTCTCTTTGGCAGTTTGTAGAATGTGTTTAATACTACTAGTTCGTTGTTTTCTGCAAATGTCTCAAGCCTGTATCCTCTAGTATCATCTCTTTGTTCTATTCCAAACGGTCCAATGAAAGCTGTTTTCAACCCCACTCCCAATTTGGCATTAAAATCGCCCATTATGACATTTATTTCGTGCTTTGGGAGTCGTTGTATTACGTCTTCTATGCTTTGGTATAGATTTTCTTCTTCTTTGTTTGTAGTGGGGGCGTATATTTGGACTATGTGCATATTTACAGGATAAGCTTTTACTCGGAGTAGCATATTGCTCTATCGGACATTGGGATAAAATTAGACACAAATCGGCCAATATGCCTTGCAACTATTATTCCAACTCCATATTCCAGCTTTCCATCTGATGATCCAGAATAAATGTTTTTCTTTGTCTATAATTCCTGCTCCTGGCCATCTCATCTCGCTTATTCCCATTATGTCGATATTCATTCACTTCATTTTTTGGATGGCGTTCTCTATTTTTCCTGTTTTTGCCGTGCCAAGTGCATTTTTTTAATACATTTTACATTAAAGATTACATCTAACTAGGGAGCAGCAATAAAAAGGAGCAAGGGGAACTGACATATTTTCAATAGGCGAATTTTGATAATTCTGTCGGAAGAGAAAAACTGCAAGATGAGCACTATTCAAGTTACACGAAATCAAAACTGGCAACTAAGGAACTCATCTACGCTATAAAATGACTTCCTCAATAAAACCTTCACAGACAATACCTTTACAGGCTTTTCTTTAATTAAATTAGGCAGCTTGTTAAATAGCTTATAACCTCAATAAATTATGGTCTGTTCTGGCACCCTCCCAAGCGGCAATACATTGGGACATAATTGGTACTGTTTCTGGTGTCCTGATCATGCACATCTCAATATGTCAAAAGGTTATTATTCTGCTTTACAAAAAGAAGGCCCTCAAGGATATACAATGATGGAAGAGTAAGTATGCCCAACCTAGCAAAAGCATCTCGGTAGTTCTCCCTGTAACCTAGCCCAGATATAATCCTGATGGCTTTTCTTTGCAAGCCAAAGACCCGCTGCGAATGAGAGGATCCTCCCCATATACGAGTACACTATAGGCCATGACACTGTGAGTACCCCCAAAGTAGGCTAATCTCATGGTGGCATCAGATAAACAACCATAAAGGTTACGCACTACTGCCTTCAACGTGCGTATCCCACTTTAATGTCTCATCCAAGAGGACGCCGAGAAATTTTACTGGGGGTGTTTTATCAGTACGCAAGGTAAAAGTCATCCTTTGCGGCTTCTCTCGGTCCAACAAAATCCTGTTTGACAGGAACCAGTCCTCAACCTGCTGTTTAGCCTCATTTAGCCTTGCATGGGCTTCTGCTTCCGATTCTCCAGTTGCAAAGACTGTAGTATCTTCAGCAAAAAGTACAATTTGACCTGTTTGATTTTCCAGGGGAGACCATTGATAAAGCACAGAGCCTTGAGTGACACCCACATTTATACCCGCTAGGGCTCTCTCTACCTGCCAGCGATCCTCCAAGTAACAAGATCATCAAAATTATAATAATTATGTTTCTGAAACAATAACTCATGTGACATACAATCGAATGCTCGTTCACCCCTATATTGGTAATGAGCGAGCTAAACAATAGAATTTTTGCACTCGACGTGCGTTTCGCTAACCATGTTAGCATCTTCAGATGATTAAAACAGTTTTAATCATCTCCTGATGATGCTAACATTGTTAACGGAAAGTGCGTCCGTCGAGTGCAAAAATTCTGTTTCGGTTTGTGGAGAAAACTCTGTTTTAGTGTATTTTATACGAACATTTACATAACTTGTTTAAGAAATATATATTATGGGAGAAAATAGTACCCTTATAAAAATAACTAACATCTTATAAATTTTCTGTAAGATTTTAGTGCACGACTTCTTCAGCAGGGTGTGCGGTTACTATATGGTAATCAAGTCAAAATTTAATCAAAATTGGAAGTTACGAGAAATGTTGCCAATTTGTATGCGGGATTATTGCAAAATTATATTGAATCTCACATATTATATAACTTGCAAGAAATAATATACTTGTTAGAATATAAAAAATTAAATAATAAGTCACAACTTTCGGCAAGACACTAAATAACTTTTTAAGGTTTTAAACCTGGTTTAAAGGAGGAACTCTCTATATGAAGTGCAAAAACTCCTAGACATCAAAGGTCGATCGCATTACACTCGTGTGTCGTGTGCGCGCGGGCAGTCGAATGCAAATATTACGTGCATTACATATTCCCCGCATTTGACGAGACAAAAATAACAATAAATGCATTTTAAAAAAAATCAATCCGACTTACCGTTCAATTTATTTATGATCAGTCTTACCTATTTTAGGTTAGGACGACCTGGATTACGTATACCCATGCTAGTTTCACTTGCGATTACACAGACACGATAAAATCATATCAAACATCGTTTGTTTAATATACGCTTATTAGGTTTTAACATTTTGCAACAATACAAAACCCAACGACGCTGATAACATCTAATTTTCATCTATTTAATTAGACAAATATACGCATGGTCGTGCGAAAACACTGAAAACCGCGGTTTTAATGCGTGATGTAAAATACGAGACACAAAATTAGTTGGCCTATATTTTCCGATGCTGACTGATGGATAGGTAATACGCGATCCACAATTATTAGACCGCTGTTAAAATAATAAATGACTAATAACGGGCGAATTTTCAAAGGGAGCGCAAAATAACTTTGTGTCGATATCATATCTTATATTTTTAATCGATTCGATCTTTTTGGTCCTTGACCACATGCTGTATACGCTTTAAAAACCAGTACCGCAAGCAAAATACAAGAATATAGATAGATTCGTTATATTTTTGTTCCAATTCATTGCATTTTCGCCTCCGTTTCTAATCCAAATGCAGCCCTGCTGCTTGCAGGCCAGTGAAATTAAAAATTATACTGCTATATCACAGGTCACAGGCTTTAAGTGTTTTGCGACTCTTGTGTCACTATGATTATCCTATACGTAGATATAGTGAAAACGAAGCTATATATGAAATTTATGGCCTTAATTTTATCGGATAAATGCGCTCCTAAAATATCTCCCATGAATGAAGTGCTCCAACAGAGGAATCAGAGGATACCACCGACCTATGGAGGTCGGTGGAGGATACGGGTAAACGCGAATAATAAAATGCGCGAAACCCTCCGAAGGTTTGATCTTGCATCAGTTGAGTTTGCAAATTGACGCCGATAGAAAGGTTTTTTTTTTTATGGTAGTGGCACTGTCCCATACAGCACACCAAATCACGATTACGATGTGTTCGCATTGTGACGATGTATCTAGATGCAGACACAGGGTTGCACAATTCTACGATGTAAATGTGCTACGTTTACACATTTCAGGTACACACGTATGCACAAAGGTTAAACGTCCGCCTCACAATGTAGCCACAGTATACCATTTACATATACACAACTTAAATGATCCACAGTGTGTTATCGGCTGCACAGTGATTGTGTATTATGCTTAAACTCTGTTTACACATGGCATTCGTCCTTCTCAATTTGGACGTAAATATACTATTCCGTGTATATGTAGCTCCGTCGCCCCATGCATACGCCCTGTCAAAGAAACCAATTTTTCATGAGCTACTTCAGGAAAATAAAAGTTTTGCCGCCTGACCTTTATTCGTTCTCAAAACAGGTATTTTAAAAAAATAATTAATATTATGGTTTTATGAGAACGAAAGAGCGGGCAGCGAAACTTTTATTTTCCTAAAGCGTCTGTCTGAAGAAAAGTTCCTTTAAAATTGTTCTTTTTTTCTTTCCACATAATATACAAAGAGCGGCTAAAATATAGAACAAATTCATTTAAAAATCAGGTATTGACTTTTTAGAAAAATGTTCGATCAGGTCAATTATAATTTCTCTTCCGTTTTTTTTTGCATCAAAAAGAAAATATACAGGGTGTTTCTTTAAAATCCGAAGCAATAGTGTTCCATTTAAAAATAAATTAAGTTTGATGTCAAATCTGATTTTTGACACAACCTGCATAATTTCATTTTAGAGCAAAAAAGCAGAACAAAAAATTTAAATGGACGTGTAGGAGCATTTTCCTAAAAAATCAATACCTGACTTTGAAACGAATTTGTTCCATATTTTAGCCGTTCACTTTATATAGTTACTACTACGGAACGCTATCAATTGGTGCAACAGAAAGCAGAAGTAGGAAAACACTAGAAAATGACAGAACTTTTACAAGAATGTTAAAATGTATTGAAAATATTCAAATAACATAATAAAAACGCAAATATATCTTATGCTATACATTGCCAGCCTTTGTTGCAGCTCAGCAGCTCTCTTTTCAGCCATTCTTCGTTTTTTGAAACAAAAAAAGATCCTCCAGTCGGTTGGTTGCTTGTCGTAACCATTCGCAGACCGCCACGTCGTTTTGGAGCTCAAATTTGGCAAATTGGGTATTGGACAAGAGTCTTTCATAAAGTCACTGCAATAATACAAAAAAGTACCTATAAGCTGAGCACAAAAGATCAATTGTTATGGTTGTAACTGTAAATACTCTGAAGGATGTTCACTTTCCAATTTAATAAAAGTAAATGTGCAGAACATTATACGCCGTGATACCCAATGACCTTTGATTGTGCATTTCCTACAGCATCCATACCCAGTATGGCCTTTGAGCTATATATGAACGAGCTGGTGCCGGTGCATCGCAAATGTAAGCATCCATTACGATTTTATATTTGACATGCATCAAAGGGTGTTGAAAATTTTTGTATCAAAAATCAGTGTAGCGAGAATCGTTACTCGATTTCCATGACCGCCTAGGTTTTTTATAATAAGAAAGTGCATACCACCCCAGAACTTTACAAATGGTAAAATGACTACTACCTGCTACCACATGAGATACAAATGGCCAGGATGCTAACGCTCTGCGCTGGCATTGTTCCATCTCCCTCGAATGTAGAAACGACAACACACAACAGCAGAGTGTATGTTATTACACTGTACTATTACTTTTACGTGGTGTATACACAAAATTTTACTTAAAGCTATAATCACCACACTAATGATTTAAACTTTGTCAGCATCCTGTACGAACGTTAGATTTCAAAATTCTAACGACCCAATTAACTTTACGTTAGTATAGGTACATAAAAATGTTAGGTAGAAATCCAACAAATTACATTAAACCATCATGTAGGGACCTATACGGACGTTAAATTTCAATAACATTCCAATGATCCATCTGTACTTTGTATAAATATGTTAAGAATCTTAGGTGCATAGGGTTAGTTTGGGTTATAAATATTATTAAACATTGTAGCTCCAATATTAATGGTACCTAGGAGTAATAAAGTATTTATCAATTTTTACTATACCTTATAATCCGTTTCAAAGTGCACAGAGACACACACACTTCCGCGTCTTCCCAAATGATAAAACAAAAATGGCTGCTATATGATGTGGATGTACTACCCCACTTTTATAGAGGAAAGAGGATACACATGAGATACACATGCCCGGTATGATCACGCTCACGCTTGCGCGCGCACTGTGACGTGCTTCTGAATGGTGGAATGTAGATACGACAAGACACAACTAAAGAGTGTATATATAATTTTTTGCATCATGTGTGTATATCGCACTTTTACGTGGTGTATGCAGTAGGTACAAATATTGCATAAAGCATCACACATACGTATGACTTAAACCTTGTAGGCATCATTTACGGACGTCAAATTTCAACATTCTAATGATCCTTCTTTACGTTATATAAAAATGTTTAAAATCTTAAGTGCATACGGTATACAATTATTAAACATTATATCACACAATTCTATCAACAAAAACATAGGTGTATCTCATATGTGTACGTCAGTACTAGATCAACAATTAGTTTCATCATAACATATTTTGTTTCTCACGTGTATATCTTGTAGAGACGTAATTTAAATTGGACGTGCTGTATGGGGTGGCACACACACTAATGGGAGATCCTATGTGTGTGCGAAGATGTTGATTGACACGGTTCTTGAATAGTTGTAATTAGAGGGAAAGAGATGTCCTGGGAGTGAGTTCCACAGTGATGCAGTGCGCCAGACAAAGGAGTTCTTGTTCTAGGTGTTTCCAGTTGTACCACGAACTGGTGCGCTCTTCTGGCAGGCGTTGCCAGGGGCGGAATGAGGCGGGAATCATGTGAACATCTGCCGTCGGAGTATCTGTAAAACAGAGACATCTCGGCCACATGTCTGCGGTGTTCTAGACAGATTCCGAGTCAACTCCGGGTCGCCGACAAGTCGCACAGCTCTCTTCTGAATAGAATCCAGCAGCTTTAGGGTGTGCTTTGGTGTGGCACCCCAGATGTGTGAGCAATATTCTAAGCACGGTCTTATTTGCGCTTTGTAGAGTAAGAGCAGTTTTTTGTTGCGAAATAGCGCACCAAGCTTCTGGGAGGCTGATTTTGCGATGTTAGCAACGTGGTCATGCCAGGACATATTGATTTGACCGAGACACCCAGCAGTCCGATTGATGAGGATGAAGGAATGACGTCGATTGGCCCTCTTGGTAAACGTGGCTGCTTGGGTATTTGCTGCATTAAACTGGACCAAATTTTCTATCGCCCCAAGTTTGAATTTTCGCCAGGTCTTTTATATGAGCACTTTATAAATACACACTAAACTACCCAAATCATTTAAACCTGAAAATAAAATGTTTGTACCATTTTGTTTTTTACTAAATTGTACGGCTCTAGTGCCAAATTGCGCTAAATATAATGGTGCTTATCAAAATAGCGACATTTATCCAACGCTATTATTCTGCACCAGACCCTTGCAATTTAGCAAAAACCTTGCAAAAACGAAATGGTACAAAAATTGTATTTTCAAATTGAAATGATTTCATATAGGTATGCTGCATCCGAGGCTATATTAAATATCATTAAATCACCAATTATTTTTGTAGACTGCAAAGGTTCCGAAATAAAAATTCGAACACTTCAGTACAACGTCCAAGAGAAATACTATTCTTACTATAGACCACTTTGATCAGCATCAAACTGCGCAACTTTGCCTCCATTTAACCGACCTCGTATCTCTTCTAATTTCCAAGATCCCAATGATGAGGCTCGAATTTGGGACACCCTGTACAGTTAAATTTCTTCATGTTTACTTAATAACTTTGTCTGGCCGAAGAAGGAAGATACTGATAGATGTAAGACCAAATATTTATTTTATGGGCCTTTAAACATGATTGGTACTAGTCCAATGTCAATATCGCAAAATGATAGACAAATAATTATTGTCAATAAATATAAAGAGTTAAAAAAAATAAAATATTTGATTAGAAAATAATGTAAATAACGTATTATTATACTTTTTGATGTCAAAATATGTTTTTAATTTTAAAACAGCACTTACTAAACAGTTTTAAAAATACTTTATTTATCAACCAACATATGTTACCTATTTAGTCATTATTAATAGGACGCGCCTTTCCATTATGTTCACACTATTCACTACATTTTTATATAACTATATGGATATGCAAAATTGAAATCTTCCATTATCAACTAACCGAAAAAAAAAAGATTTGTGGCATAGGTGCCTACCAACTTTTATCCAGAAATTTGTCACAACAAGAAATAAGAAGCTTGTGTAGAAAATTATTTTCTACAAGATAGTAAATAAGATGTTGTAAAATTATTCCCTTTTGCGAGAAAAATTCATTTGAAATTTTAAATAATTGTTTGTAATTGTGGTAATTTTTTGTAATTTTGTGAAATTTTTTGTAATTTCCTGGAATTTTTTGGAATTGTTTGTAATTTTCTGGAATTTTTTGTAAATAATAATTTTGGTGTATAGTGCACCAAGCGAGTGAACCTTAACGACGACTGAAGGGCAGAGAACTAGCACGTAAAAAAATCTTGCCTTCTCATAGGCGCACGAGGTTATTCTTACCATATTATTATTGATAATATTCATTAGTTTTAAGACGTCAAAATTAATTGTTTTTTTTTTTATATTACAGTCTTATAGTACAAAATATGTTCTATGATATTTGTTGCATGTATTACATAAATATGTTGTAGTAATAAGTAGAGTTCGTTTCCCGAAGGTTTTGTAGGTATCTAGAGTATCTACATCATCGATGAGGTCGCTTAACTTGGAAAAAAGGGTTTATCGTAGCTAATCCAAATATAAAATATTTAGCGTTCAATATTGTATTTAAAGTTAGGCTATATTGAAGCAAGTATGTTCCAAAACGCTCTTTTATAGCACGTTCAGACTCAGTGGCGTAACTACCATAAGACAAGTAAGCGCAGTGCGTTGGGGCCCCCCAGGCTTGGGGGCCCACTCGTCCAATGCCTAATATTGAAGGTTCCTGTCAACTGAACCTAGGAACACCTTTCTGTCAAGCAAGGATTCCTTTTATTAAGTTCTGCATAATTTAATACCTAATAAAAAGTTTGGCAACATCAGCGTCGCGACACTCGTCAGTCGCCGATCAGGATTAGTCCTGATTTGATTCGCAGTGAGCACCATCGTTTTTTGGTTTGACATCCCAGGAATCCCGTTTTGTTGACATATTTTAACCTGCTGCCAAGAGCATTACCTTACCATTATCTTATAGTTTTAGTACCTGATACGCTAATTTTTCCTACGTTTTAAAAATGAGTAACCACAAAAAAAATATAAAAGTGCCCGCAATTAAAAGAAAACTAAAAAAAGTATTGGAATTAGAGAAAAATTGCGAAAATGTTTTTTGTTCGACGAAATCGCAGTCTGAGCCAAATTTGCAACCATTTACGTCCAAACGCGATGACATTTTGGGGACAATAATTATATTTCTTAAGACGAAGATCACTCAGAATATTTGATCGGTATAACACAACTTCAGATGGCTAAGCCACGGGCATCAGCACAAGCGACCTAATTTTTCTGTGTGCTAAAACTAAAAAGTTCTATGAAGCTGAAATATCGCAGACACCGTAATATCAAGTAAAGCCACAATACTCGAAAGTGATTTAGGTCATTTTGTTAATAAATCATTAAGATGTAAATGTGAAAAAAAAACTTACAAAAATTAAGCTTTCAAGTAAAATTAGGGATGAAAGAATAGAAGCTGGGCGTATAAGGAAAAATATGATAGATTTTGAGTTGAGTTGGTATTCTTATCTATTAGGTTACATTATGTGTTATCAGAAGTGAATTTTACTTCCAAAGTTTTATAAAAAGAAACAATTGCTTTGGACGAAGCTGGTTCTGTTCTACTAAGGACAAAAAGGAATGTGGGAAAACTATCGTCAACGCTATAATCAGGTTCTAAAAGAAGCACTAACAACTGCTCTGAAATGGTGCATTACAACTAATTTTAGGAGTAAGCGACAAGTTATTAAAAAAAGTATCTGATGAACTAGCTTTAGATCATCCTTTTGATTCCAGGAGACAGTTTTGAAGTGAAAACTTCTTTAGGCGCGCTCTGCACTTTTTTTTCTGTGAGGGTTGAATGAGACCGAGTCGTCACGTAAAGCCGTCACGTAACGTAACGTATCGTAACGCTGCATGTTCCCGTATAGGTAGAGGCCTGAAATTTTCAGGGGATGTAGCCGGAGTAAAAAGATCCTGGACGAAAACGGGACCCCGTACCCCACCCCGTTTGGTCAAGGAAGAGGAGAGAAGTAAAAGCTTAAATAATTAATTTCTGGAGAACGGGAAGAGGTACGGGTTCGAAATTTTTATGGTAAGTGCACCACATTGGGGGCCACCTTAGACCATACAGGGGGGACCGGGGCTCTAATTTAAGGTGGGGTTTTGGGGTATCTCTACAACGGAGGCTTAGTTCGAAATTTTGACAAACGATGACCCCGCTTGTTCACGTTTTCACTTCTATCGTGTGGTTTAAGCACTCACAATTTTTTTTGTAAATTGGTGCTTTTTATCAGCTATTGACATTATAAAGTCTCAGTTAAGAACTAGATTTAGAGGTTTAAATAAGATAAGTAGCATCTTTTTGTTTCTGCAACCTAAAAATCTCATAAATTCAACAAAATCTCATCAACAAAAATATTCTCAAATCATATTGCAAAATGTCTCTTACAATTTATAAAAACAGAGTTAAATCAAGAAATGACTGCAAAAAAAAATGTTGATTTAAACAAATTTACATTGACCTACTATTATTTTTTACCATGCCGATTATATATGTGTCAGCTGAGGAATCTTTTAGTAAACTAAGTATTTAAGGAATCAAATAGGGCATGCAAGATCGATTTCAATATTTATCTTTAATTTCCGTCGAAAGTGAAGCTCCCAACAAATTAGATCTTAAATATGCATATGAATTTGCAGTGTGTAAAACGAGGAAAAATCGTTTTAGATTTTAATAAGTTTAAGTCGAGTGTAGCTTTAAATTAGGGAAATTTCATTAATATTTCCAACTTCATTAATAAATACTACTTGGTTAAAATTTAATGTTATTTTAGAGTTTTGTTTCTTTTGATAAAAAATAAATAATTTGATGTTATATGTAAAACAAATAAAAAAATTAAAGCTGGTTTAATTTTTATTTAGTATTTGTGATTTGTTACTGAAAATGGGGCCTCCTTATGTATTTTGCGTTGGGGCCAAAAATTTTTAGTTACGCCACTGTATCAGACTTGTTTTGAAATAAAAATTTTAATTTAGAATAGAGTTCAGAGAGGTATCCGAAAATCTGGAAATTATTTAACCGCGTATAATAATCACCAAATGGAAGAAAAATATAAGAATGGTTAGAAATCTTCAAAGATATCATCAAATTAAGGGGTGTTCTATAGGGCAGTTTAAGCCAAAAAAATCGAAGGATCCGCCACATTTGAGCTTAAAAAATTTCCGCGTTTTGAGCCTAAATTGCCCTAGAAGGGCAAGCTTCCACTACGACTTTCCCAGGTGTAAAAATTGAAATTGTATGAAAATACTGAAGTTTTAGTAACCGACACCGGGGTCTGGTAGAGTGTTTCCAAAAGTTGCACATATTTTCTTATGGGAATAACAGTGTTTGTTTACTATTTAAGTATTTTTAATATTACACTTCACGCATGACCCTCCGGTCGCTCCGGAGGCACAACCAAACAAAACTAACCCAAAGCATGCCGGAAATCAAAAAATAAAATAAAATTTGTCAGTCGAAAATGCAAATATTTTTTAGTTTATTTTTCTTCATTTGGACATGTCTTGGGTTAGTTTGGGTAAGGTTTGTTTGGTTGCGCCCCTGGAGCGAGCGGAGGACCATGTATGGAGTGAGATATTTGACGAATATATACATACAAAGGAATAGTGTAATAGAATGAGTGTCTCTTTTATTCCGATTAATGAATGCAAATGCACATTGAAAAATCAGCCAAGCAGCCACGTTTACCAAGATGGCCTATACGGCGGGCCATGATATCATTATGGCAGGATCGACCATCCCTTCATCTTCATACAATGGGACTGCTGGGTGTCTTGGTCAACAGCAATATGTCCTGGCATGACCAACAAATAAGTTTTCAATTAGTTAAACACTTCATGCATGGACCTCCGCTCCGCTTTGCTCCGCTCGCTACGGGGGCTCAACAAACAGAAACTAACCAAGTGCGAACCAACTAATTTAACCCAAAATTTTTATTTTATTTTTTTATTTTGGGTTAGTTTCTGTTTGTTGAGCCCCCGTAGCGAGCGAAGCGAACGGGAGTCCATGCATGAAGTGTTTAAATCATTGAAGACTTATTTCTTGATTTTATGTAACAGTCACGACATCCGACTAAATGCTAGCCGTTGCTGACGAGGGTCAACAACGGCTGGGCGAACTATACCGTGCACGTCACATATGAAGAGACGTTCGGCATTGCCAAATGGACACCTTGCCTGTTACATCCGAATATAATAATAATAAATAATAATAAATCCTTTATTCCGAACAGGTATAAAACCCAATTACATGGAATTCAATACATCGTGAATATAAAAAATTAAATAAAGTGAAATGTGAAATGAAACAAGATAAAATACAATAGTAGCTTGATAGTAACGTGCATAAGTGGAAGATACCACACAAATGTAACAGTACGGTACAACTCAGATATGGGAGTTAATCAGTTCATTAAGAACAAGACCAACATGCGAGCTGTTAATATCACAGGATTTAAAGATTTCATTAAAAATTCGACACATAGCAAACGTGGGTGCTTGCAGTAAGATATTAGTGCGAGGCGTTTGAAGGAAGAAAGTGTGATCATATCTAGTTTGAAGACGAGGGACAAAGAAACAGATATATGCGACAACAGATAAGAACAGTCAATTCTGTTATGTAGTAAGTTGAATAAGAATTTTACCAGATGCATTTTCCTTCTTAAGAATAAAGAGTGCTCATTAAACCGCAATAATAAAAGTTTATGATGAAACCCTCTCTCCGTGTAAACGCCATCGCTATTATAGGCTAAATATTTCAAAAACCTGCGCTGCACTAATTCAAGCGACTTTATGTGACAAGAGTAAATAAACAATGCTGACGCTTAGATCTAACAAAACTATAATATAACAATTTTAGGCACGACATATTATTAAAGTTCCTGGCGTTTCTTATTATAAAATCGTACATTTTTTATGAAGAGGCGATAACAAAATCAATATGCGGCACGAAAGAAAGCTTTTGGTCGAACACAACACCCAAATCTGTTACGCGCTCCAGTCGACTTAAGTAAGTTTGGTTAACAATATAATCGTATACGATGGGAGATCTTAGTCTGTGGAAACCACTGATTCGTATAGATCAGTGGTGGAAGCTGATAACATTACATTTGGTTATG
Source organism: Pissodes strobi (assembly GCA_016904865.1). Lineage (NCBI taxonomy): Eukaryota > Metazoa > Arthropoda > Insecta > Coleoptera > Curculionidae > Pissodes > Pissodes strobi. The sequence continues at coordinate 55,577 of MU188328.1, forward strand.
TTAAGATTAAGTTTGTTATGAACGCACCAATCACTTACTATATTTATGTTATTTTGAAGCAATATACAGTCATTAACATTATTAACACTATGAAAAATCTTCAAATCATCCGCGTAAGCAAGTTTACGACATTGTATAGAGGATAAAAAGGTCATTAATAAACAGTAAAAACAGAAGGGGTCCCAGGTTTGAACCCCTGGGGCACTCCTGAAGTCGAGATAAAAGTGGATGACTTAAAACCCTCATACTCAACATACTGAATACGCCGATGAAGGTAGGAACTGAAAACACCTATCAGTTTATCAGAAAATCCAAAGTTATTAAGCTTGTTTAGTAGAACATGATGATCAATACGATCGAAAGCTTTCTGGAAATCAGTGTAGATAACATCAACCTGACTCAAGTCATCAATAGATCTGCAAACATACTCTGTCAGACAAGCGAGATTAGAAGTACAAGATTTACCACTAACAAAGCCGTGCTGATCCTCCGAAATCACCCTTTTTTAAAACAGGACAAATCTTGGAAATTTTCCAAAGGTCAGGGAAAACTTTTGTTTTAAGAATTAAGTTAAAAATATGGACTAATGGATCAACTAGTGCCCCAATGGAGTCCTTCACTATGGCACCCCGTCCGTACCCGATGTCATTTTGTTTTTTAGCTTCTTGCTAGCATTTATAACGTTAGTTGGAGAAATCTCATAAATGTCAAAGTTAGCAAAATTGGAACCAATAGTGTTTGTTTAGATAAGAGGAGATGGGTCCGCGTAAACACTATGAAAGTACGCAGCGAAGGCATTGACAATAGCCAATGGATTACTATATTCCGTGCTAACAGAATCCTTAACTAATCCAGGAATTCTTGAGTGGTTCTTTTTATTATTGATGAAAGCCCAAAAATTTTTCGGATCTGCAGTTATGTTTTGCACTGTAGTAGAAACGTAAAGATTGTAGTCACGTTGGATTAAGTGTTTTATAAAACGTCGGTGGCAATTATAATTATTCTGATGAAACTCCGAATGCGTTTTTTTGAATTTCTTAAAAGCATTTTCTTTAGTAAATATTCAATTTATAAGCTGGGATGAGTAATAACTTGGAAACCTACGACGTCGTTTTACTTTTAAAGGGACCGCACCCTCAAATATACTATTCAGTAAAGTATATAGCTCATCACAAGCAAGATTGACATCCTCCATATTTATTACTGAAGTCCAATCAGCCCGTAGTAAAAGGTCATACATCAATATAAAATTCGCTTTACGGAAATTATACTGTTTAGCTATGTTTTCATTGAGTCTAAAGTTCTCAGCATGATCAGTATGCACATCAAAACTAAATTCTAAACACGGATGATATGGGTCTTCAATAACTATCGGATCCTCAGACCTAGAGGCAGTACAATGTAAATTAGCTAAGAGAAGATCCAACAGCCTGCCGCTCGTGTTAAGTACAGTATTTTATTGTCTAAGACTATATATTATTAAAATTATTGAGTGCTATACATTTTGCATCTTTACCATTATTTACATAATCAGGTACATTGAAATTACCCAACACAATTACATTCATATTAAATATGTCGGGATACAGAGAAAATTGATCAAAAAAATTATCATAATCTCTAGGTAGGATAGCTGAGGAGGAATATACACTGCAAAGATATGAACCACATGAAAATAAAACGTAATTTTACAGCCAACAATATCATTGAGAGGTGAAACGTTACGGCGAAAGATTGACAAGTCTACACTTTCACACATAAACCCCTTGCTTACCGCTATCAAGACACCGCCACCACGACTTTTATTGGTCATTTCAAAATTTCGATCCGAACGGTATGCACTAAACGTATCTGGAAGAAGTTCCGCGTCAAAAACACTAGGGTCCAACCATGTCTCAGCAACAACAATCGCATCATAGTTTGAAGCTTCTAAGGAGCGTAAAAATATCTCTGTTTTGCTGTTTAAGCCTCTGACATTTTGATAACAGCAGTAGAAAGAGGTTGGTTCTACACTTGGCGGAACCAAGGCTACATCACGTTTTTTTTTAGCTATAGTTGGAGATCCATTTACATATTTAATAAATATGTTTGTTTGACCTGCCCCCTTACGGCGTTCTAATTCATTCTTAAGACGATACAGCTCCTCCCTTTGTTTAAATGTTAGATCCGGTTCGATATACATGCCCTTTGCTTTACAGAATTTAGCTTTATTCTTTAGAACGAAGTGAACATCCTGACAGCTATTCAATACTACTTTTATGGCTTTCCGACCATTTTTATTTGGTTTGGCCACTAGAGAAACCTTAGCAGTATTCATCGGTCGACCGCATATTTCTGTCAATATCTCTCCAACTTGTGTCTCACATGTTTGAGTATTATCAAGAGCGCAATTATAAACAAAAACATTGCTCCCTCGATTCTGCCTGTCAATTATTTCAGTAAGCAAGTTGTCATTGGGAGAAAGAGACTGATCAGCAGAGTTAGACACATCAAGCCTAGTTTTTGTGGCTGGAGAGCTTACAAAGGATTCTAACTTACTCTCAAGGTCATCCAGACGCTTCATTAATAAAGGCAATAATTTAAGGCTACCCTCACAAGAGCTGCAAAAGAATTTCAGACTTCTTTTGTTTTTTAACTCTACAACTTTAAGTTCCGAAGCAGTCAATTCAGTGCAGTCATAATGAAATCTATCTTTGCATCCATCGCATATAACATGCTTCATGGAAGTATCAATGGCATCAGTACATTTTTTATTACCACAGCTAAACGCCAATACACCAAAATTAATTGTTGTAACTTAGCTGTCCATGCAGACGATGCCCTCCCGCGATGTATATCCCAAAAAAACGCCTCGTTTAAGTACCCAATAACAACGCGAGCCTTGAGTTCACTGAGTTCAGTATATATGCATATGCTTTCCCTAAGATCAAGCATTCATTTGTATGCACATGTGAAGTTTTCACTACTTCAGCATTCTAAACTATTTTATTCCATGATAAAACCACTAAAACACAGTATAATATTGGGAGCAATTACAATACGATGTTTACGGGCAGAGACAACCTGCAACATCCCAGGACAACTGCTTCCCCCTAATTAACTATTCAAGAACCGTGTCAATCAACATCTTCGCACACACACCGCTCGTCGAGCACCATAGGGTCTCCCTTTAGTGCGTGTGTTACCGCCATAATACAAAATCATTCACCTAAATACAAAAAAGAGTAGAGACAATTATGGCACAGCTTATTCACTACCTACTAGCTAGTCATATCTATCGAAATCGGAAAGTTGGAGTGGCGGTTCAGTTCCAGAGTCCCAAGCCTCGGCTATCGCCCTAAAAAGTCTAGATATTTCGGATTTTTATACAATTTTGCCTTTTAAAACCGCTTTTAAACGGATTTTAGACGATGAAAAGTACATATTTTAAATTAAACGAACTGTCAAAAGTATTATTCAAAATTGAGTCATGATCCTCTTCTAAAATTTACAAAATTTGGTTATTGACTTTTCCAAATCAAAGGATACCGCCGCAAGATGACTAGCTGGTAGTGATTAAACTGTGCTTAGAGCGCACCATTTTTCTAATGAATTTTGCTGACGAAACTACAGTAATCGTCTGGCAACAGTGTGCCTTCTTAAAAATCTCTGTTTGGGCTATTGTGACATTTGACAGTAAAAAGGAGGATGGATATTTACAAGTAAAATTTAATTTTGTTTAATGGGGCTATGAGTCGCTTTAAATGAGGACCGAAACAAAACGGAAGCCTCTCGTTCGACGCAAATGTCTCCTAGTTAATATTTTTACCCGAAAATTGTTTTTTAAATGTGTTTTGTATATATTTCTAGCGCTTTTGTGAAGTGGTGCTGAAAATTTGTGTCAAAAGTGGAACTTTGAGGGCATTTTTTCGGCTCAAATGTAGCGGATCCTCCGATTTTTTTGGCTTAAACTACTCTATAGGACACCCCCTTTCTAGTGAAAAAAGAGAATTTGCAAAATCGACAAAACCTATATATCACCAGACCCTACAAACCAAATAATATAAATAACCACACAGTCCGGCAATTTCCACGCCAATGGCTAAAGCAAGTCGCTGCTGAAATTTTGAAATATGTAAAAAAGGTTAGGTGTTTGTCTAGGGTCAAAGTGTATTTAATATATCCTGCCACCAATGAGGAAACTGTCTCTCCGCTAGAAATCAAGTAAACGTCGCACTGTTGCCCGTTGTCGCGTATTTTAAATAGCATGAAGGCGAATAAAATATATACAGTATACTTATTCCGGATTTGCCTGTGTAAATAAAATAGTAAATAATAGAAGACAGTAGTATTAAGGAAAATAACAAAATTAAGTATTCAAGTAGGAATTTTAAATATGTAAATTCACTATAGGAAACTAGGCAGAAAATAAATTAGGATTATTGGGAAAAAATGTGGCCTTCTTAGTCTTTCTAGAAAGGTATTTTCTAACACAAATATAAACCATGAACCGCGCGTTTTGAATATTCGCGTGTATCTGTATCCACTATGAGAGAAGCCTAATATCAAAAATATTATAAACACCCGAGAACAGTTGAAATTTTTCAAAAATTATCAAGTTTTTAGCTTAACTGAATCTGCGACTTTTTGTTAATTAACCAGAAAGAAAAAAATTAAAATTAATTACTAGAGGGACAAAATAAAAATGAATAATAAAGCAACTAATATTATATTGGTTTAATTAGCATACACATCAATATAACTAACAATACTAGAAACCTAAACCTTAGGAAGTAATAATATGAAAATTGCCCGTAGTTCATGTAGGTGTGTACGCCAATCGAGCTGGTCATCGCCATCCTACATCATAGAACATCATTTTGCCTATTGACATATATGTTAATTACGACGAAATATTTGGGTACAACCTCTATACTTTGCATTAAATAAATGCTCCCTTTACACAGTATACGATTGTATATCATATTCTGGGGCACTATACTCAACCATTACATTAACAATAAGTTATAATAATAAGTATTATGCACTAGTGCCTACATATAGTAATTAGGCTAAAGCTACTATAATATTCATAATAAACACCTTTAAATATTACTAGATTAAAGGGCATAAATCCTTGAATGAACGCTTAATACCAATTTATGCCTTAATGAAATATTTATATAGTGCATATTATAGGATAGAAAGGCAATACATTCAAATAAACATAAAACTTATGTTTTTATTTTAAAAAAACCACTAATTCTATGCAAAGTATAGCTTGTAAAAAACACGCTATCCTTCTCTTTACATAATCGGTGGGCCGTTTGTAATTGAAGTTTTTATTAAAAAAAAACCAAGTTCAAAACCATTAGGAAATACATTACATTAAACCTTTTTAAGTCCTGGCATGTTACCTTTGCCCTCCTATTTTTCTGTATTTTAGATGCTCTATTAACGATGCTCTATCGATCCCAGACCTCGACTAAAAAAGAACTGAAATACAAAAAATAAACCAGATCTGAATATCCGTGATCGCCACAGTCATACAAGCTTATAATTATTATACGTGGTAAGCCGGCATTTTACTGCAGGACTAGTGAAACCCTACTGGGAACAAAACGTATACTGAATATAGATAGCAACGTAGTGAATAAAAAAACAAATAAATTTTGTTTTACTAAAGGCTATAAGATATTAGATTAATCTTAGCCGATGACTCCAATATGTAAGTCAACCTTTGATTTCTTGTCCAAATGGGAATTATCAATAATCAAAATACAATCTCTATAATTGATTTAAATTGTATACATTGCTGCTTTACAATTATTGAAGTAAAATTGTGAATCCGGAACGTTAATTATAATCCTTTAATTTGGGTATTTTTTTTCTTAATGAAATATAAGAATTACAGTATTAAACCCAACCCAAACTAACCCAAGGACACAACATAATAACTCTACCTAGAATCCAATATTGACTAGGGAAATTAAGTGACATAATCTCGGTTAGTGATAAAAAAAAGTTAAATAAGAACTTAAATTACAAACGGCCGAACTGGTAGATATTTATTATATATGAACCATATATAGAAAACAAATTAGTGACGGTCGCCTAACAAAAAACTTGGGGAGGCATGACCGTCAAACAAACCTTGAAGAGAAGAAAGCTAAACGAGGGTCAAACTTCTGGCACGAATGCCAGGCCCCTGATTCGCAAAACATCTCCCAAAGGAGATGCCAAGAAAAATTGAATTAACGCAATTTTTTAGTGTCGGATGCATCATATGTTTGTTTGCCTCAACCAAGGTTCACTTTTTGGTCATGATTTTCAAGTACTCGAGAGCGTTGTGGGCGGCGTTGGCCTGAGCGTCTTTGGACGTTTTTCCGGTACCGAAGCACACCGCCACTGGTAGCGTCGATAATTGAACGAGGCACTGACAACGGCCCATCAGAGATTTTTCCTCGATGTCTACATAGGTGACCTCAAAGTTTTGCTCCAAAGCGATCTCTTGCAGGAACTGGACGAAGTTGAAATCTTTGGCTGCCAGATTAACAGACTGAAAAGAAAGAAAATTTATGTTTGTAGTGGATCATTTTTATAACCAATGAACTGCATAAATTACTGGAATGCGCACGCTAATTGCCATATCGTTTAAAAGTGAAGCCACCTTGTTAGACAAAGACGGATGCCGCAGAAGGGAATGTTGTACTTTTCTGTTGCTCGTTTTGGAAAGCCATTCTATTTCTGCTATTTTTTTTTTTAGAGATTTTATTGTGAAATTTTGTGTTTATTTACATAAAAGCTATAAAAAATGGTTGTATATTGTTGTGCCTATAAGTGTACAAACGAAAGAATATCGGGGATTAAGTTACGGTTTCATAAGTAACTATTCTACTCATTCGTTTAGGTCTAGGTTTTTTTAAAACATTTATTCAGTTTCAAGTTCTAATACAGTTCATATTATTTAGTACTATCATACCACCAAAGCAGCAAATAGCTGGTACCGGAACTTTATACTATACATAGTATAACAAAATATACACTATGTATTATTTTACTTGATTTTTACTCACACATCTCATACCTTTTACTATATCACAATTTTACGCAAATTTTACACATTAAATATATACTATACTCATACACTATGTATTATACATACCATTAAGAATTTGAGTTAGTCATGGTTTGTAAAAGATTTATGGTAAGTTTAGCTTTAAATTTCTCAAACGAATTTTCACTTTTTATTTGATTAGGTAAATTGTTATACATTTTTAAACATTTCATAATTGGGTTTGTTCTTGCAGAGTTGACATATATATTTTCTACAATTCGAGTATTATGGTTATGGACATTATTTACCAATTTAATATCTATGTTTGATTTTTGTATATTATTTATAACCTTATACATAAACTTACATTGCTCCCTAAGTAGTTCCGACACTTGTAAAAAGCCAGTGTTGTTATATATTATTTCTGTTGGTGTTCTAAACTCAAAACCAAATAAGTAGTGTTTGTGCTCTGTTGAGGAGTGTTTTACCACAAGTTCCTCATACAGTGATGAGATATCTGAGTATGGACAGAAAGTATGCATTATAAATTTGATTACATGTGGAATTCTTCAAGTAGTTTCGACACCTGTACAAGGCGCCAATAATCGGATACCATTTTCTTTTCAATGTGGTCAATATGATTTGACCATTTAATTTTGTCGTCAAATATCAAGCCCAAGTATTTTGTACAATGAACCCTACATACTTCTTCATTCTCCAATCTGAGAGAAATCTGAGTATCTTTTATATTTTTCTGCATAAAGAGCATATAATTTGTCTTTTCTTTTTTACATTTATTTTCAGCTTGTTACCAAACAGTTAGGAGTGATAATGACTGAGATCAGTGTTTCTTTCTTTATCAAGAAGTTTAATGTTTTTTCCTTTATATACCAAAATGGTATCATCTGCAAATGTAAGGTACCTTGCCCTAAGGTCTGCAATCTCTAAATTCCAAACATGAAGGGAGTATAAGAGTGGCCCCAGGACCGAGCCTTGGGGCACTCCACAGTTGTTAATGCAGATTTTACTTGTCACTCCATCCATGCCCACATACTGCTTTCTCTCTGTAAGGTAGGTTTGTAGTAATTTGAGTGTATTTCCTTGAATACCCATTTTTTCAAGTTTGGATAGTAGGACCACGGCACATATAACAACCAGCAATATCACATCTTCTTTTTTCGCATCTGCGCAAGTCCGCGCGCAAGATATTCCTTGGTAGGAAATCCGTCAAACTGCCGCCAGCGGCGTCGTGTTTTTACGGCTGGTTTATTTTATTGCTATTGGAGTTAAATCGAAACCAGAGGGGTGTATTTGTCAAATAATTGACATTGTGAGAGACGAACGTTGTTTATGACATTGTGTAATGCAAAAAGCCATGGTGTTTAAGCAATAAGAACTTGTACAAACCAGAGATATTCTTCCAAGAAGAATTTCTTTAGATTGCCTGCTCATACAACAAGGTATACATGTATTTCATAACCCATTG